>JAXQQM020082781.1:0-188724 GCA_034641835.2 Pinus albicaulis
ATGTTAATATGGCAAAGGACAAGGAAAATCAAAACATCTTTGTACATCTAAGAAAGTGATAACTTGTGAAGTAAATTGCAACATTTTATCTTCAACACTTAAACTTAGAATAACAAGTTATTTTGAGGAATTTTTATGGAATGTTGCATCAGTTTCCTAAGTAAAATAGGATTTTACTTAGGAAAAGGTTAAAGATGGAAGATAACAATGATGAATTATTTCAAGTGCTTAGGTCTTTTTGATCATTAGGCCGAGGGTCCGGTCCCTCCAGAAGTCAAGGAAATGCCTTGAGCCCCTTTGATCTCAAATTACCTTAGTACTTTTGGGGGAAATTAGTAAAACTCTTGAGGGAAAAATGGTGAGGGAGGTTAATGAATTTGACTTTGCTTGCTGTGATTTTTCAGTGTATTTCCTGCTTTAGTACTTGTGATGAAAGTAAATGATTAACCAACATGTAGCAGCACCATTCATCAGATAACACTTTGCAGCACCATCTACCTATCCTATCTACTTAACACTACCATTTTCTTTTCTTTATTAGGGTGCATTTAGACTTGCAAACCCTTTTCAATATTTTCCTTTTTACATGATAGATCTATCTATTTCTACCCTTATTACATCCAAGGGCTCAGATTAAACTGTTGAGCACCTTTTATTCACTCTACCTAGCTATTTATCTGCCAAGATTAAACTGTTTGGCTAGATATTTATTTTCTAATCTATAACATGAAATTGAAATATGACTAAGCCAAGTTTAAACAGTTTGACTTATTCATGAATTGTGGCAAAAGTTTCACAAGCTGCACACAATTGATTTATTACAACAGAGTAAAAAGTAGTGGCATTTGGAATTGCACACTTTCCTTGGTCTATTTTTTGCTTGGGGTTCATTTTTTCCTCTTTTTGACCATTTTTATTCTTTTTACCCTTTGATCTTTCTTTTAGGGTATACCCTCTTTACATTTTTTAAATTTTTTGATTTTTTTGGTTGTCAAGAATATGGAACACCTTTGCTCAAGTAAGAAGGTTTGAACATATTCCATACTTCCATCAAGACAATCATGAAAGATGAAACCTATTGATATAGGAGGCTAACAGACAGTAGAATCAGGAAGATGAGATCTATGCAACCATTTTGGTTTGAACCCAATCCTATAACTTTTAATTTTGAGCAAACTTTATGAACTCCTAATCACTCCCCCCCATTGGGAAGCTTTTGGAACCCAAAAGACTTGATTACCTGTTTAGTAGATGAGGGTACAACTTGCTCACCTTTCCAACCTCCACCCATTTTTCCTTTCTTGGTTTAGTGCCTTTGAGCCCAACTCAAAGGTAGTCATCACTTCCCCTCTTGGATGCTCTTGTCCTCCTGTCAAGAATTGTATCTTCTTTGAGATCATCCAGAAATTCTGGCGATATATCTTCAATAGAAGGTAGCTGAACATCACTTCATTAATCATCAATGAAAGGTGGCTCATAAAAACGTAAGTTTTCAACATTAAAAACTGAATACATTTGCACATAAGAAGGCAAGTCAAGTTGAAGTGCATTATTACCAACTTGCTTTATGATCTTGAAAGGACCATAGCGAATGAGTTTGATATTTTTACCTTCCCCTTGCATCTTTTCTTTGCTAATGTGCAACCATACCTCATCTCCCTATTGAAACTTGTGATCAACTCGATGTTTATCATGCCTGTCTTTGTATTTTCTTTGACTTTTCTCAAGATATTCTTGAACCTGTTGATGTATAATCTGAATTTGCTCAATGAACTTTCGAGCCTTATCAATGTCACTATGGCCATCAATTGCAACATCCTTCCCAAAGATGAAGTCCAATGGCGATTTTGGAAAATACCCAAAGCATACTTCAAAAGGTGATATTTGTGTTGAAGAGTGCTTTGCCCGGTTGTAAGCGTGCTGAATGTAATGTAGTTGCTCATCCTCTCAATAGATGCACAACGGTTTTGTTCACCACCTCGGTTTTTCCATCTGTTTGTGGATGAAAAGAAATACTGTTTTTCAACTTTGTGTCAATCATTCTCCATAGATTTGACCAAAAATTCCCAATGAACTTGGAATCCCTGTCACTAACAATAGAAGTTGGCAATCCAAAATGAAGCCAAACATGTTGAAAATAAAGTTCTGCAGTTTTTTTAGCAGTAATGGTTTTCTTACATGGCATAAGTATACACATTTTACTGAATCTATTCACAACTACATAAAGATAATCATGCTATCTTCTTGACATAGATATACCTCCAACAAATTCCATGGAGACACTCTCTCATGGCCTTGATGGTACCGGTAGTGGCGTGTACAACCCAAGCTTCCTATTACTAGGCTTACTTGTTGCACACATTGAACAACCTCTTATAAAACGCGACACACTATCTACCATGTGAGGCCAATAGAAATACCTCAATTCTCCTCCTCCTACAATATGTCCCAAATATACCAAATAAGTCCTTCCAAACTCACACTTTGACATCTTAAGAAACAATTTCTCTTTCTTCAAAATATCAAGCACTCTATTCACATGCAAGACATGATCTTCTCTTGTTTTGCTGAAAATCAATATGTCATCTAAGTACACAATCACAAAGTCATCAAGGAATGGACGCAAAACACAATTCATAACAAACATGAAATTTTCTGGTGCATTACACAAACCAAATGGCATAACTAATCACTCAAAGAGTCCTTGTTTGGTTTTGAATGCAGTTTTCCATATATCACTTTCTACAATTCTTGCTTGATGATATCCACTTCGTAAATATAACTTAGTGAAAAAAATTTCTTCTTTCAGCTGATCAAGCAAATCATCTATTCTTGGGAGTGGGTAATGATTTTTTTATTGTTATCTTTTTCAAAGCACGAAAATCTACACACATGCACCAAGTCCCATCTTTCTTTGGTATCAAGACTATGGGTGAACCGCATGGTGTGGTGCTTGGCCTTATGATTCCTTTGTCCAAAATATCTTTTATTTTCCTCTTTATTTCAACATTCTCAATTATCAACATGTGATACATACTGATGTTTGGAAGAGGACAATCTTGATGCAACTAAATCTCATGTTGAATCTCTCTTTTTGGAGGCAATCCCGTTGGCTCCTGAAACATCTCATGATGTGAATTAACTACATCATATAAATCTGATTTCAAATTAGGATCACATCCCTCAAATTATTCATGATTAACATCATCTTTAGGCTAATCATAACAAGAACAAAATTCTTACTTGATTTTACCAGCCTCTTTACCTGTACAACATTTACCATAGCAATGTTTGTCTTTTTGCGATGTGCTCTAACAATGAACTCCTTGCTATATTTTAATAAATCATATTTGTTCTCATGGTGATGGAAGATTTATTTCCTGTAATACAAGTAAGGACTCCCCAACACAATACCTGTTATGTCAAGCGGAACCACATCTAATTCAACTGTGTCAACAAAATTCGCAGTGATGGCAAACCACAATATGCATTTCTTTGAAACCTGTAAATTTGCATCCTTACAAATCCAACCCAATGGATATGGTTTTGGATGTGGTATGGTCTCAATTTTAAGTTCCTCGACCAAATATTTAGAGATTAAGTTTTCTTGTGACCCACTGTCAAACAATGTGTCAATCTTGGTATGTTTGGATATGACCCTCACATGAAATAGTTCAATTCTTTCTTCTTCATTTGGAGTGTTTATGTGACAGTTTGATGTACTAGTACTGGGTTTAGTTTCAATTTATTTTCCCTTCATTTTCTTCAATCCTATGGCTGTAATCTTAGATTCATCACCTGAATCATCTCCTAAATCATGTTGAGTTGTAGCAACAATTTTCTGTTTCCCTTTGTTATTGGGTTTCTTTGGCATAATTTCAGGATGTAATTTCCAACAATGAGTTTCATCATGGCCTTATTTTGAACAATGTTTACAAACCACTTTTTCTCCCTCTTTCTTAATGTTATCACCAAAATCATACTTGATTGGCTGCTGATCAGAAAATTCAGTGTAACTGTTTCAAACCACTTCTAACTAAAGCTTAGCCTCTTCATTCTGAGAGGGCTCTCTCACAGGTAATTTATGATATTGGTTAATGATAAAATAGATGGATAACTTTATGATTTATGTATTGGTTTCGTATGTTTGCAGGTTGAAAAGATAAAAGCTTACTACCATTGGGCTATGGATTCAGCGACAGGGATCTCAATGACAAGGCTTTCCTTGTGGAATCTGAGGCTTGTAAATATTTCAATGAAAGAGAAAAACATACAGGAAATTTTCAATAACTTTAGGTTCAAAGGAAGTCAGAGCATGTGATACACGAATTTTGAGTAATGAGACATCAAGACATTGAAGGCTAAATATTAAGAGAGATATACCATATCTTAATACTTAAATTAAGTTAGAGCATGAACAACATGAGTTTTGAGTAATAAGAATTAAGACATTGGAAGAAAACATTTCAAAAGATAGGACAGAAACTCATTGAAATATAATAAGAATCTTAGGTGAAGAAAATTTGTATTGTTACTGTATATGGTAGAAAATCCAAATATTTACAAAATAGTCTTCTGAGATAACATTTCCAACCCTTTATAAATCGAAAAATTCATTAATTATAGGCCTCTAGCCTTTACATCTAATCTTCCAGATGGCTAGATAATTAAACTCTATTACTGACACCAAATCTAACTACTAACTAGATATTTAAAACTAGAAACTGACACCTTCCGAATTAGGAGTTAGAGTCCTACTATGACTCCAAAACCTACTTATTAAATTTTAGTCTAAAGATGATCCAAATCTTCCTCGAAAGGAATCATGTCTTTCAACCATACTGGCCACAATAAAAACATTAATACCCTATCTGTCTTCATGAAACTACTCTGCCCACTATTAAGGAGCTGAATCCAGATTATCCACAGTATCATAAAACATTGGTCGACGTTTCGAATCCCAACGGGGATCCATCATCAGGATGAGAATGAAGAGTGAAATAAGGTCGCAGAAGGTCAAGGTATAAATAGTGGAGGGAAATGATGTATGAGAGGATCTGACAACCTTATTTAAATAAATTATTTTTAATATTCAATATTTTAATAAAAACTAAAATTTTAAAGTTTTATCTTGATAAAACTCGAATTAAGATTGGAAAAAGGGCCGTAGACCTCCATTTTCTTAAGCAATGCCGTGACTTAAAAATGATCCCCACCTTCGCCCACATTAAACCGATCCTGCACCTTCGTAGATACAATATTTATTTTCTTAAACTTAGTTTTAACATTATTCGTGGTGAGATTAAGCGCAGTCATGCGGCGTTAGATAAACTAGGACGCATAGCCCTTTCTTTGCATTTGAAGCTTGCCAATTTTATTAATCCCGACTTGTGGAAAACCATTGATGAAAAGGCTGCTATCAGAGCACAGAAGGAAGGTCAGCTAGCTAGGGATAGAAATTTGAAAAATATGGCTAAATTAAAGAGGCTGACTCTCGATGATACTCGAGTGTCGGATAATAATGGCTTCCTGCCTTCTGAGCATGAGCCACGGTCTTCTGGAAGATGCAGTGTGTAGACATGCTTCTTCTGTAGTGCTGACACTCTCGAGAACATAGAAGGTGAGGTATCCTTGATTACTAACGGTAATTCCAGCACCTCTGTCAAAAGGTTCTCTAAAAAACGTATTATTGTAGCTATTTCATCTGATGAAGGCAATAGTAACTTCATAAAGCCGAGGAATGAGCCCATTGCAGTTGAGCGAGTTGGTTCCATTAGCGTCGATGATTCCTTTGATGAGGGAAGCAGTCGTTGTATCGCTTGTAGGTCATCATTCACCCACCATGAGCTTCTGAAAATAAGGGATGCTATGTCTGCGATAGCTCCTCTAGAGTTACCGTTGAACCTTTCCAGCAGCGTTAACCTGGTCTCAAAACTAACGTCACTAGCGTTCCCTCTCAGTGGATCCAGCATTGAAACACATGGTGAATTTGTGATGAGATCAGATAGTGGTTGTTAATTCAGAAATGAGAACATTAACCCTATGAGTTTTTCAATCGGTAAAGTGAACATGGACCCTGTGGATTGTTCAGGGGAAGCCAATGACATTAACCCTAGTGAAATAGTCAGCAACCACGTGAGTGGGAAATATCCCATGAGCATGGCTCACTCCTATTTTAACTCAAGTCCTCGCGTGGGAGATGTTCACGTAATTTTCGATAATAAGTGTTCACTCAGAAGCGACCACGTGAACTTGTCGGATTGTTCAGTCGGAGAGGAAGACGTGGACACTACGAAGTGTTCAATAAGGATGGATGTCGTTAACCTGAGTCAAGCTGTCAGCAACCACGTGGACATCAAATTCCGTGATAGTCAGCAGATGGTTGGTGAGATTAATAATGTGTGAAAAAGTTTTTTTCTTAACTGTGGAGAGCGTTATCCATTAAAAAACATTAATTCACAAACAGAGATAAATGGAAAGTGTGGTGCTTTGAATAGGAATTCGTCTTTAACAAGCAGCAAGTTAGGGGACGTGGAGACATATATTATTAAGGAGTTAGATGATAAGGATGGAAATAATTCTAGGAAGCCCTCATATGAGGTGGAGAGAAATATTAATATTAATATTCTATATGATGAATCCATTAATTCACAATTAGAGATAAATGGAAAGTGTCGCGCTTTGAATAGGAATTCGTCTTTAACAAGCAGCAAGTTAGGGGACGTGGAGACATATATTATTAAGGAGTTATATGATAAGGATGGAATTAATTCTAGGAAGCCCTCATATGAGGTGGAGAGAAATACTAATAGTAAGCCTTTATATGATGAATCCATTAACAAAAAATTTGTTAACCTTTCCTCGCTAGAATTAAGTCAGGATACCCGTAGGGTTCTTCGCAAAGGTTTGGGATTTGGTGTTGCTCCTAAGGGTATTCCAAATGAGAGAATTTTGTGTAGAATTGAGGAGGGAATTATAAGTTTACCTTTAGATTACAAAGAGGCACTTAGACAAGAATTCTCCGTGATTCTAAGAAAATATAAACCCCCTAAAAGAAACCTTGGCAAGGAGGAGATAGGTGCTCTTAAAGCCCTTCGAAACAACAATGAAATTTTTGTCCTTAAGGCAGAAAAGGGTGGGGCTGCTGTCGTTTTAGATAAGACGGATTATATTTGAAAAATGAAGGAGCATATTGACTGCAGCCGCTACAAGAAGTTGGAGTCCAACCCCTTGCCAAAGGTCTTAAGATAATTTAAGAAAGCAATCTTGAACTCCCATCTTGATGATAAGTTGAAGAAGAAATTTACCCCCTCTTGTGAGGTCAGTCCAAGAATTTATGGGCTTCCTAAGATTCAAAAATAAGGAGTTCCCCTTAGACCCATTGTCAATACCATTGGATCCCCCACCTATGAGCCGGCGAAATATGTCACAAAAATTCTCAAGCCTCTCGTTGGGAACACTGGTTCCTACATTAAAGACTCTAGTGACTTCGTTAAACTTATAGAAGAAGAGAGGGTTGAGGAGGGTCACATCCTTGTAAGTTTTGATGTGGTTTCACTGTTTACCAAAATCCCCTTAGATGAAGCAGTAAAGGTTATCAAGGAGGTCACGGATCCTTAGACAACCAAGCTTGCAGAGATTTGTTTAAGATCCACCTTCTTCAGCTTCCAAGGAGAGTTCTATGAGCAAGTTTCTGGTGTCGCAATGGGATCTCCACTCTCCCCCATTGTGGCCAACTTATTCATGGAAATCTTCGAAAAGAAAGCCCTTGCCTTTTTTCCATTAAGTCCAATTTGGTGGAAAATATTTGTGGATGACACTAACATAAAGTGGTCACATGGTAAGGAGAATCTCAATAAATTATTCAATCACCTGAACTCAATTTCCTCAGAAATTAAGTTTACCAGAGAGATGGAAGAAAACATGAGCATTCCTTTCTTGGATGTCCTGGTTACCAAAAAGGAAGATGGAACATTAGGGCATCAGGTTTATAGGAAGAAAACCCACACTAAAAATTACCTTCACGTCGAGTCTTACCATCATCCTGCTAAGAAATTTGGCATCCTAAGCACTCTTGCTGTTAGAGCCCTGAGAATTTCTGATAAAGAGCACCTAGAAGAAGAACTCTCTCACTTAACATTTGTTTTCTTGGGTATAGGGTATAAGGAAAGAGAAATAAAAAAAATCCATAAACAGGGAAAAAGGCACTATCGTATCCAAGAGTCGCCAGGATCCTCAGGGGAACAATGGAAGGGCTTTTCTGCCATACATAAAAGGTGTGATAGATGAGATTTCCAGGGTTTTGGGAAGGAGTGACATTTTTTCTCAATTCTCAGCAGCAGGAACCATTAGAAAAAATATGCACTCATTTAAAGACAACATTAGTCAAGGGCAGCTTAAAGGTGTTTACAAGATTGAATGCTCATGTGGGAAGAGTTATATCGGTGAAACTGGGCGCTCTCTTCAAAAGTGTCTGAAGGAACATGGTACCGATATTAAACATGAGCGATCTCGAACCTCGGCCCTTGCAGATCACTCCTCGAAAACGAAACATCACTTACGCCTTGAGGATGCTAAGATCATTGCAAGGGAGGAACACTATTAGAAACAAAAGATTAGAGAAGCGGTGGAGATTATAAAACACTCGCATAACATCAACAGGGACGGAGGATTCGAGATTAGTGACAATTTGTGGCCTCTTATTAGACAGATTTTCTCATTAGGTTCGTCCACCTCCCAGGTATAAATTCGTAGGTTTTCTTCTTCCCCTTTTAGTTAGAAATTTAGGGTCGTGACCATACAAAACATTTTATTTGACTCACCGGTAATAAATTATTTAATTAATAATTATTATCAATGAGGGGAAGTAAAATTTCAAATATTTTAGTTAAGGGTAATTTATAAATTATAATAACTTATTAGGATTTAAATTAATTATAATAACTTATTAGGTTTTAAATAATTATATTAATATACATTAAGTATTATCATTAACATATTTTAAAAATTTATTTATAATTAATAAACATCTTCTTCTTATTTAAATTACACTTAGTTTAATAATTGGTAGTTTCTAGTTTAGGTTAAAGTTTAGGTTAGGAATTAAATACCTTGGTGTAATTAAAATAATTTTAGTCATAAAATTTCAGACATTAGTTAAAATTAATCAAAAAAATTAGACATTAAATAAAAAAAATTTAGACATTAAAAGAAAAAAAAATTAGACATTAAATATATATTAATAGAAATTAGTTTATTATGATTAATTTAAGTCTTAGGGTTTATTATAAAAAAATTTAAAAAATTAAAATTAATAAGTTAAAACTTTAAAATTTTAGTTTTTATTAAAATATTAAATGTTAAAAATAATTTATTTAAATAAGATTGTCGGCTCCTCTCATACATCATTGCCCTCCACTATTTATACCTAGACCTTCTGCGACCTTTTTTCATTCTTCATTCTTGTCCCGATGATGGATCCCCATTGGGATTCGAAACATCAACCAATGTTTTATGATGCTGTGGATAATCCATATTCTACAAATTAAAATAACCACAGAAGTTTAAAAACCATATTAAGGAGCTGTCAAGTTGATGATATGGCAACATAGTGAGCTGGTATCTTTGAACTATATCCATAACAAAATATCTCCAATTTGTGTTCTTTTGATCTGATACTCTTTATCATTTCTTATGGAGAACAGATTTGAAATAGTTATTTACCCTTCACCTTCTTCCAAAAATTTACCTTGCTATCAAAACAGAGTTTTGAGCTACTTTCATAGCGAAATTCCATAGCGAAAACAAATAACTCATCTGTGATGAACCTCTGCTAGTCTTGACCATTGGAGGGTATTAGTTTATCAAAAAAATTTAAACACAAACCTTATAGTTCCTTAACCATGTCAATTTAAGTGGTTTAAAACCAAAAATAATTCTTCAGAAATTCTGCAGCAAAACCTAGGCTTCAAGCCTGGCACATGCTGCGGAATTGTCTAATTTCTCAGAGACTTGACAAAATTTAGGATTTGAGCCTAGAGAAGATCCTTGAATACACCTGCATGTGAAGTATGATGATATAAGACAAAAAGAGTCTGTTATTCCCTGTTACCTTCTTATTTATCAACATTTTCTTCATGAGCAACTTCAGTAGTTTCTTCTATAGCTTTTCTTTCCAAACTTTTATTTTCTAATTCTGTCTTCATCATCTCCATATGTCCTTTCAATTCTTTGACTTGCCTTTTAAGACTTTTCCTCTCTGCCTACAACCATAAATTCCTCTGCCTTGTTTGTTTCATCATGATGCGCAAAGGTTGTGATCTCTTCAACAGTTTTTTAGCCTTTCCAATGGATTTTTCAAAATGAGTAACCTGATCAGTCACTTTATTTTCCATCTCATCTATCAACAGTTTATCTTGCTTGTATCTTTCCAGCTCTGCCTTTGTTTCAAACAACTCTTCCCTAGTTTCTTTTAACTATTCTTCAAGAAGCTCTTTTTCAGTTTGTTCTATGACTTTCTCTTTTCCCTTTCTCTGTTTGACAGTTTCTTCTTTATCTTTGAGCTGTCCTTTTGGAAATTTTGCCTCACACTCATTCTGAATCTTTCTTTTGGATTGACCTTATTTTTCTTTAGTAACCTCAGTCTTAGTAGGAGATATAACTATAATTTCTTCCAGTGCTGCCTCTTTTTCTTTATCTTCCCTCTGCTACTTATTTCCATTTTTGACAGTCTCAGAAATCTGTGATCTAGTGAAAGGATTTCTAGGTTTAAAAAGATAACCTGAATATTCTAATGAAAAATCTAATTTCTTGGCCATAAGACCCTTCCTTTTAACCTTGGATTCTCCTACCTCAGTTGCTTTCACTACAGGGGTCTATGAAATTTCTATAGCCTGTAAGATGTCTTCAAGCCCGCCTTTACCTCCAATAGTTTCCTTTGTGCTTCTTCTAGACCTTTTTGTAGCATTTTTAATCTTGCCAATTGTGACATGTTAGCATCCTTTCTAGTTGCTAGATGAGGTGTTGGCTCTTGGATGGATTTAGCTTCTATCTCCATGATTTCAGATGTAGGCTGTAAACCTTCTTGTTGATTCCCTTCTATTTTTGCAATAGTATTCATCTCTTGTCTAGGAGTAGGAGTTTTGGGTTTAGAAGCTTTCCTTGGAGTTAAAGCATCTATTTCAAACCCATTCATAAACAAGAAAGCTGCCCAGTCTTTGTCTAGCTTATTTAATTCTTCCAATACTAGTAATTTTATCAATCCATGGTGAAAAATGGAAGTTTCACTTCTTTCAGGTCTACCTTGCACCTTATCTTTCATTTTTCCAAGGCTTCTAAAAAGGTAAAAAGGAAAATCTATCAACTATTGTTACACTACAATTTGTCACCATGACATTGAGTTGTCTATATGGGTTCATCGTTACCTATTTATTGCTTCCTTAGAAGTCTAAAAACATGAGGTTCCTGAACCAAGTCTTGGAACTGGAGAAAAGCTCTTAAAAACCCTAAAAATCCCAACTCCGTACTTTTCCTAGTCATTCCCTACGGTACTACAGTTTATTTCCATAAAAACTGCAGTACATCCCACATGTTCTGTTCATTAAAACTGCGGACCCCAATAAAAGGCAAAATAAAGAGAAAATTAAGTTCTAGAAGTCCAGCTGGTCAAATATTCTCCTAGCTAGGGCCTTCTAGAAGCTATTTGGTCGAGCTTCGCCCCTTTCATTCATAAACCTTTATCCCTTCATAGATGGAGCTATCCCTTGGTTTTTGGAGCTGAAATCCCATGATGAGAGGGCTTTATCCCTTCCTTTTTGGAGCTGAAACTACCTCCCTTTTTCTATAAATTGAGACCAAGTTTCAGTCTCAAGGGTACTTATTACATGGTGGTTAAAACATATAGAGTTCAAAGAATACTTGCTTCTTGCTTTGAAGAGAGTACTTAGAACTCGATAGTTTTGAGGAGAATTGTTGAATAAACATACTCTCCATATTCTGTGCCATTGGCATGAGAAATATTACATACTCAAGCCATAGTCGTGTGCTGATAAAGAGAGTTGGAGTCTTGTCAAACTGAGGAAAACGATTGTTCGGGACCTCGAAAGAACCTGTACGAACATCAAGGCGTCAAGGTTGTAAGGTTTCTTCTTTTTATTCAAAGTTAATACAAAGGGATTCTATTTTCTCATTGAATTGTTCATCTATCTTTTGAATGATTTAATTATTAGATTCCTTGATCACTAAGATAGATTTTTTCTTTTGAATTATCATATTTTGCAGATGCTTTTGATCTTGTTTGCCTGTCATCGATTGCAGATCTTATATGCTAGATCGATATCTTCTGGAATGACTGAAGTGAATATTGAGCAAGTGTTGGACTTCAGGCAGGAATATCTCTTCTGAGTTAATCAGTAATTCTTAAGCAAAATAGTCTGGAGAAAATGGTATACATTTGTCTATTTGTTTCTAGATATCCTTAGGATACTAGGGAGATCGCTCTTTTCTGCAAGAGGGATTTGTCCGTCTAATAAATTGGCGACTCCACTGGGGATGTATAGACTGAACTTAGTTTTCTTGTTTAGTTTCAGTTTGATTTTTGATATTTCTTTAACTTTGACTAGTTTGAAACTGGGTTGGGTACAAAACAAAGTAGGATTCTGGACTGGAAAGTTGTATTTTTTTTTTTTCTATACTTTTCAGCCTTCCACACTTTTTTTTATACAAACAAAGTAGTAGACTCCACTAGTTTTAGTAGAATAAAGTGCGGTACCGCACCTTGTTCCATTAGAAACTGCGAACTTCTAGAAAATTTTGGAAAAAGTTTGAATTCCACTTTCTGAAGTCCATTTTCTTGGTTCTTGTGATTATCCCAATATGTTTTGATTGTTACTGTCAAGGTTTCTTTCAGAAATTTCTGTGTTGAAGTGATTTACTCAGTTAGTTTTCATGTTATGAGTAAAAAATTTGCCTAGTCCTATTGCTCTAAATCAAAAACTTTTGTTGACCTTAGCTACTTGGTAGTTCATTGCATCTTTTCTGTTGAGCCATTGAACTTGATGCAATTGTTACTCTTATGAAAATTTTCTTTTATTTTCAATTTCAAACTTATAAAACTTCTTAGATTGATAAGGTCTGAGTTTCATTTTAAAACCATTCTTGGATGTTTTGGTTTATTGCTGGAATAAGCAGGAAATTCTTGGTTAGATTACAAACCAGGCTTAACTATCCTTCAATTTTTAGATAGAATTCAACATTAGAGTTTTCTTTTAGTTTTGAATTTTATAATTTTAAGACTTTTCATTTTCTTTTGGAGACTTTTCATTTCCTTTTGGAAGAATTTTGTTTTTGTTTCTGATAATGTAGGAAATTTCTTTTTGAGCAAAAGATCTTTTTGAAATTGAGTACTCTGAATTGTCTTCTTTTCAAAATTTCTTATATAGGAAAGAAAGAATTGATATTTTGAAAATTATTGAAATATCTCAACTCTTTCCTCTAGTTAGATTTCATTGAAAATAAATGAGTTGTTTATCATATAGATGCATTGTAGTTTATTTTGAGTCGGGTCATTAAAACATCATCAAAGTTTCATTTCCATACCCACTGTCCTAAGAAAATACCAATTAAAAGTAAGCTTAACTAAAATCAATCTAGAAATTTTGTATTTTCTAGGGCTCTTTTCTACCAATATAGCTCAGGCTAGTGTCTTGGATTAGGTTTTAGTTAACTCTCCAAGACATTAAAAACAAACAAGTAGTCAATCTTGTGGTAGGAAAATACAATTGTAGCATGTATACTCTGGGAAGCTCCTCCTAAAGGAGTCAAGCATGAGATCATATCTGAACTAGTGAGGTAATCATACCTATCTCATTGGGAATGATAGAAGATGTGCACGTATTAAAAGCGGTAAACCTTGGATATACCATTGTCAAGGAGCCTGGGGTCACTTGTTGGTAAACCTTGGATTATGTCAAGGAGCCTTCAAGGGGATTGAGCTTGTTACTCTGTCCTTGCGTGTATATCGGATCGTAGACTTTTCCCCCAGGTATATGTGTTCCTGTTGGTGACCTTAGTTTCCATAATCTTTAGGATTCTTTCCCAAGGTGACGTTGGAGGGGAGGTCCCACTATAGCTGGAGTAGACGTCAACTAGACTCACTTGGACTCTCTGGAGGGTTATCTTCCCTCGAGATGGTTTAAGTGGAGAAACTTGCACCAGTCTGTTTCATTAAGCAGGTTTTTGGGGTAACTGTTCCAACCACCATTTCTGCATTAAAATTCTACGATGTTGGATTTCATCACCACCTAGTGTTTTTTGTGCGGGGATCTGTTGTTTGTGTGTGGATTGATCTCTTAGATTCTTATAGGTGTGTTATTCATTTGATTTTTCCCTTAGTGAAATTAGGGTTTTTGATTGAAATTTTCTTTGTTTGTGTGTGTTAAAAGTTTTAACCGTGGCTGAATTACCGAGACAATCACATAGAACTCAGGGGAAACCCCCTGAGTATACACCAAGCCAACTAGAAAGACTTAAATCTATAATACCAAATGTTATCGGTATAACTAGATTAATAGAACACGAAAATCATCCATAATTTTTCATCCTGATTCTGAAGTAGATCAACCGCAAATAGTAGAACATACTCCACCGATAATTTCAATTTCTGAATTAACTGAAATTACTTCTGCAACAAGTGAATTATCAGTTGAAGAACCTGAAATTTTTGAACCGGAAACAGAACTTGTTACGTATAAACCTACATTAGAATTCACTACTGCAATTCCTGATTATCCTGATTCACCCAGAGTGAGGAATCAGATTACAAAAGATCTTCCTCCTAGTCTTGTTAGTATTGAAGAAATCACTGATATAGAGGAAGAAATTGTTCTTCCTTCAACTCAGGAAAATTTAGAACTTAGAGTATGTGAATCAATTTTTTATAGTCCTTTTAGACAAGACGCTTGGTATTATTCATTGATATATTTTCTACAAAATGTAGGTCTACAATATTCACCACCTCGAATTCCCATTGGGTCTACCGATATTCACATTATAGATTCATCTACTACAAAGTCAAAATCTGGCAATAAGAATAAAGGGAAGAAAAAGAGTAAACAGACTTCATCTCCTAAAGAAAAAACTAATAAAACTGAATTGACTGATGATAAACGGAAACCTCGTTATCCTTGTCTTATCTGTGACGAGGATCATTTCACCAAGGAATGTCTGCATAGGGCTGAGGTATCTAAATTCGTTAAAGGTTCACCCACCTCCGCTGTCTTGAAGGATCCTTTTTCTGTTCAAGATAGAAAAAATATTGGATCTTCTTCTAATACGTCAGTAGATATTTTGATGATGTCTCAAGTAATGGTTGTGACTTGATCGCAAGATTATGGTAGTAAAAATCCCGCTACTGGTAAGGAAGTAGAAAATTCTAATTATGCACCAGCTACGTCTCCTTCGGTTTTTGATCCTCTTCGTATTGAGAAACTGAATCCTGATCTAATAATCAAACCACCTACTAAAGGTGTACTTCATACATCAACTTTCAATCCACATGCAAGAGCTGCTCAGAATTACAACATTGTCGAAGATTTAGCAATATCTCCTTCAACAATGTCAGCTTTAGAAGTGTTGCAATCATGCCCAACACAAAGGAAATTAATTTTATCGTCAATTGGAGCTGTAGATCTTCTGGATTCGAACCTTATGGTCTTCGATTTAGAAAATTTTACACCACGGCTACCTCATTAAATGGATTTTCAAATTCCAGTACTAGTAAAAAACATACGTTGCTTTCATACTGTTATTGATGAAGGAGAATCTACATGTATTATGTCATTAAACTGTTGGAAATCACTTGGTTCTCTGACACTTAACCATTCACCAACAATCCTCAAAGCTTTTGATGGAAGAGGATTCCATCCATATGGAATTTTACAGGATCTACCTATAGAGGTCGAAGGTAAAACCGTTAATTTAGATTTGGAAGTATTTGATGCCCCTCTGGATTACAACCTTCTTCTAGGTCGAAGTTGTTCTTATGCTATTACTGCTTTCATCTCATCCATATTTCGATTAATTATGTTTCCTCACCAAGGAAATATTGTGAAAGTCGATCAACTCTCCTATTATTCTTTTGACCCAGCTTCTACGGATAGTATTCAGCATGTTGGAAAATCGACTATCCCTTATGAAGATGTAGGAGTAGGTTTAATTAAAGATTCCTCTTTGTTGGGAACTTTTTCTATGCCTCCACCTAACGTACCGTGTAATATTTCTAATATCAATATGATTACATCAAGCACTATTCCATTTGATGATACTTGGGTAGTGCCTTTAGAATTATAGCTGGATTTGTATAATGGCACGATTCCTTTGAGTCCATTCCAGTTAGCATATCAAGCAATACATTCATTTTCCAATTCACATCAACTGTTTTTGACGCAATGAATGTGGTCAATGAAGAATCATTTTCACCATCAAAATCAGCTATAACATCAATTCTGGATCCTTTTAAATAAGTGTTTTATATTGATGAGAGCATCTGTGAATTCTTGGCCAGAGATGATTTACCATGGGATGATCTTCATCATAGGTCATAATTTTTACCTGATATTGATAAATTCGAAAGTAATTTTTCATCTATATTTACAATTGATTATGTCAAGGAACCCCAGAATCCCATATCGATCACAAATTTTGATTCAGAGGTAAATTTGGGGAATATTTCTTCCACGATTCCTATTGACATATCACTCAAACCTGGAATTATTGAAAACATTCATATAGATGCCTCTTGTACGTCAGATGAAATTGCTACCTATAAGGCCCTATTTCAGGAATTCCGTGACATATTTTCCCGGTCTTATGAAGAAATGCCAAGAATTGATCCCAAAATTGTCGTTCATGAAATTAAAACTTACCGGGATGCTAAGCCAATCAGACAAAAATTACGTCCGATACATCCACGAAAGGTTGCCACTATCAAAGCCAAAGTTGAGAAATTACTAAAAGCAGGATTTATTAATCCAATCCTGTTAATGGATTGGGTATCTAACATCGTTCCTTTTACTAAAAAAAAAGGAAAAATATGAGTATGTGTCTGTAATATTCCCAAATGGAAATGCACAGTATTGCCTATTGAAATAATGCACTTCTGGGAAATCTGTGCACAGAAATGAGTTTGAAACTCTTGGATCCCTTAGATCAGTAGATTTGGGGTCTATATCCAAAAGGAGAGAAAAAAATAAATCAAACTAGGTGTGGTAAATAGATCTCCCACCACCTAGTCTAGCTAAAAAACACCCTATGAGAGGGGCTGCAGCTATGTACAACAAACTGCTTCAGAAATAACGCAGTCTTGGAAAGCATGATTAGGATGCCATCAAATGAGATAAATTTTGAATATACATCAGCAAATCAGATTTATATTGTTGCTCTTACATTATACAACAGAATATAGAGGACAAGAAAGAAGGAAATCTTCAGAAAAGAAGGCTGCAACACATGTATTTACTGCAAAATGGCTTAACAACGTTATTTTATGGAGCTACAGTAGCTGAATGTTACACTTCGGATCTATAACAGATCTGTGTACAAAATATCAGATCCATTTCATATATGTATACTAGAAAGGCTCTATTACAAGATCCCCTTGGGGTTTTGATCAAATCATGCAATACAAAGAGTAGATCTGAGTTTAAAGTAGTAATATTATTCAGAAATTTCTGAAGATGATTTTACATTAGAAATAGATAAAAGCTATAAATAACATGGATCAGAAAGCTAATCCATGGATCACCAAAGTGAAAGGCCAATCCTAGCACCAGAGATCTCTCATAAAAATGGGGATCAAAACACCCTGCAAAACCTCCACTGAAAATAACGCAATCCTGGAAGGGAAACTACACTGTAGCTTGAAGCACTGACTTAGCCTGATGCCAAGATACAAATCTGAAGCTCAACATCTAATGCACTCTTCCAGGAGGATAAAAGACTCACTCACTGAGAAGAGGTACTAGTATGGTCTAGATCTGAGCAGATCTATCCTCCACTTGCTGTAGCTTACAAAAGAAACCAAACCCTCACTGGATCTACGTTGCAGTTGGAAGTATAGCTTGGCCAAATGCCTGATAGTGGATGAAATCAGCAAGGCTCCTCCAAGAAATCCTCAATGGAAGAGGTGGAATCCTTGCATAGGAACTCCCAAGTGCTAAGCAGCACTATTCTCAGCTAAACATCAGAGAATGGTAATTGTCTAAATAGACAATATACTCAGAAATATGCACAATCAACAACCTTCTCTTACTGCCTCCCCCTTACTTTTATAAGATGAAAGTCTTGCCAAACCCTAAACCACCTTGATGAATTAGCTCCTTTCACATGAGATGCCTCCATCTAGAACTGCGTTGTCCTTTCATGAGGTACATTGTATCTAGACAGTGATATAGATTTGGTCAAGGTTGACCTAGTCTCATAGCTCAAACCCCTTTCACACTTGCAAGTGATTTTTTTACATGGCCCAGATTTATCTTTGTTCATATGGCCATTGATTTATTCATTCTTTTTAGGAGTTTTACATGTCCTCCTTTATTCATTTATTCATGCAATAGAAAACGAGACAAAAATGTATATTCCTCTTAGCTCAGGCTAAGTAGGAATATTACAGTCCTCCCCTCCAAAATATTGCTTGTCCTCAAGCAACTGATAGGGTGAGAGCTGCAGTACTTCCCTTCCTCCATTGGTGACACCATCAAGGATCAAGTCGTCCTCATAATCCAAGTGTTCACCAAGCCAACACATCATGAATTGTTCCTCTAGGGTCATCATAAGATGTACATAGTCCATTCCACAAGGAGTAAAAAATTCCACAGAAATAAACATGGCTTGAGAAATTCTTTCTCTAAAACATGTAGCATGAGGTACATAGAGAAGTTCCGTTCCATGTGGTACATACAAACTGCCCATCCTCTCTCCATACAATCCCATAAATAGTACAAATATGTCATCCAAGTATGGAAGCAAAACTACATATATGCAAACAGAAATTTGAGCTTGAGGAGGTGGGTCAAAATCCCACATGTGATGCCAGCGCAGTGCATCTCCTGCCTGCATTAGATCAAGGTGTGGCAAATGGAATTCCCACCACACATTTGCTGCATGAGTCATCTTGACATAGTTGAAGATATCCGATATGTTTGATGCCTTTGGGAAGCACCCATCATGAAAAGGAATCTCCCTTTGCACAACAAGGGAGTGGCCAAGTTCAAAATTTTTATTGGCCCACCAAAAGCCATGAGATCCACATGATCTCTCACTCCTTTTAGGATTCATAGCCTGAAAACACATGGTAAAATAATGTGATAAATCAAAAAATAAAGCTTGCTCTATATGATCAGATCCTTTACCATCAAAGTTCCTCATACACATGGAGTTGTGCATGGGCATTCCCCCTCTCTCAAAAGAAGGAAGAAATGGCTGAAATGACTCTTGCAAAGATTCCATTGGCTGTTCCAACTCCAAATATCTCATGCACTCTTGAAATTGTTGATGTAGTTACTCTCTCAAGCCTTCCCAATGAAAGCTCCTCATGATCAGGGTGTAGATCTTCATTGACTGCATATAGCCGAGAAGGAATTCTTTATGTGCCCCTTGTAGTATCTTCTGCTTGAGCTTGGAAGCTCTAGACAAGAAGACCCTACCATGATGATAGATGACTCCCCGTTGGAATAAGTAGCCCTCTTCTTGCTACATGTCATCTAGTATCATACATGTGTGGAGATCTTTGGAATACTCTACAAGCAGTTGAGATTTCCAATATATATCCACACTGTTCAATAATGACAACATTGATGATACATCCATGGAAGTGCTTGTCATGTTGCTGACCTCTTCTTTGACATCTCTCATGCCAAAGATGTGTGTTGGAAGGCTGATCCTCCCATTCTTCACCTCCCACAGTGCAGATCTATAAATGAGAGGGGGTGATAGTGATGTAAGGAAAAGATCCCCCTCACTCTTGAACTGTCCCAAGCCCCCCAGCACTGTAGCTTGGTCCCCCATTGCTCCAATCCCTCCTGGATCTAAATTTGGAGCAGCACTTTGTGAGGCCTCACCCACAAGATCTGAATCTAGTGGCCTCCAAGGTGATTTACCACTAGATAGGAATGTCCCATGCAGGATTCTCATGAACATAAGAGAAGGGACTGTGAGATCCTTGCTTCCACTATGCAAATCCATCTCTGTTGTTTGTGTGGAAGTGCTAGGTGAAGGGTAAGTATGCATGCCTTGGATAATTTTAGGTTTACCACTCTTCATGTCCACCCATTCCATTTGCAAAGCCTTCCAATCAGTGGTGACCTTCCCCAAGGTAATCAACCATTGGACACCCAAAATGATATTGGTGTCTAGTATGTCAACTACAAAAAAGTGATCCACCAAAGTGTAGGACCCCATAGTGACTGAAAGTGATGGGACATAGTGCATGCATTGCAATGTCCTATCTCCTGGGACCAAAACAAAGAATCCCTCAAAAGTATCATTGGGTATTGCCCTCTTCTGCACAAGATGAGCATCAATAAAGTTGTGGGTTGCCCCACTGTCAATCAGTACAGAAAACCCTCTTATTCATGATTGAACCTTGTACTCTTAAGGTCAAGTACTTAGGTACTCCTCTAAAATATGCAAGAGTTCCTCCTATTGGAGCAAAGGCTCCATTACCATCTCCATATGGTGTTGGATCTCCCTCAACATTGTCAGCGCTGTGACCTCTCCTTGGTTCATCATCTTCTTCTTCCTCCTCAAGATCTGAGAAGACTTCTATGTAGTGTGCTTTCCCAACAACACATCTATGTCTAGGTGCCCATGAATCTTGGAAAGTGAAACATAGTTTCTTCTTTCTCAACTCCCTCCTGACTTCAATATCAAGAGGCTTCTTGAATGAGCTCTCCTTGGAAGGAGCAACTTTCTCTTCCTTCCCTTTAGAAAGGTAAGGGGCCTTGTTCTGAAAAGTTTCCTTTGCTTTTGGCAAGGCATCTTGGAGGTCTCTAGCCCTCTCAATGGCATCATGCAGAATGGTGGGGTTGGTAGATTTAACTAACCAATGAAAAGGTTCATCTAAGCCATTGATGAACATATACACCCTCCTTGCTGTAGACAGATCAGGAACCATAACAGATAATCTTAGAAAATCAGAGATATAATTTTCTGCATTCCCTGATTTCTTTAACTTTGCAAGGCTCATGAAAGGTGCTTCTGGATCCTTTCTATCAAACCTATCCACCTAGTGAATTCAAAACAGGCAGTCACATTGGCATGGCCCAATGTAGACAACCCATGGAATCACCAATTGTAGGCTTCACCTTCAAAGTGTAGCACTGCAATCTTGATGGCTTCAATCTCAGGGACTTTGTTCGACTGAAAGTAGATATCCAGCTTTTCTACCCATGCCTTGGAAGAACTGGTGGATGACCCATCAATCTTGGGCAAAAATAATCTGCCCATAAAGTGATGTCTATCATGATTTTGAAAGAATCCACCATATCTGTATTGGTGCCTTGGTCTTCTTTTGTCCTTGAGGTGACAAAAATCTTGAAATATCAAGTGGTCCTTGAATCTTTGGTTCTGAGATTCATATTCCTCAAAGTAGTCTTCAAGGGATGCTTGCTCTTGTGGCCCTTCATTCTCCATAGCCAAGAAGGTAGGCATAGTAGAGCATTGTAGAGCTTGTGGCTGGTTCACTGGTTGACCATTCCAGTGGTGAGACATGCTAGAGCTTTCCCCAGGATGAAATCTCCCAGGAGATTCCTTCATCCTATCCATTCTCTTCTCTTTGATCTCTCTAGCAAGATCTTGCATGGCTACCAAAAGAGTTCTTGTAAAATGTTATCCTTCTTTATCACTTCCAGTTTCAGGGGCTTTACTCTTGTCTTTATCCTCAGTGGTGTAATCAAATTTCTTTTGGCTTCTATTATGATACCTCTTCTCCCTCTCAGTAAGAGGCTCTTATTCTTATGAATGCAAGTTGGCTTGGATCTTCAATGGAAGCACAGGCTGTGCCAAGAAAGGAGCTCTGATACCAATGTAATATTCCCAAATGGGAATGCACAGTAGTGCCTACTGAAATAACGCACTTATGGGAAACCTGTGCATAGAAATGAGTTTGCAGCCCTTGGATCCCTTAGATCAATAGATATGGGGTCTAGATCCAAAAGGAGAGCAAAAACAATTCAAACTAGGGGTGGTAAACAGATCTTCCACTACCTAGTCTAGCTGAAAAACACCCTATGAGAGGGGCTACAACTATGTAAAACAAAATGCTTCAGAAATAACGCAGTCTTGGAAAGCATGAGCAGGAGGCCATAAAATGAGATCAAATTTTGAATATACAACTGCAAATCAGATTTATATTGTTGCTCTTACATTATACAACAGGATATAGAGGACAAGAAAGAAGGAAATCTTCAGAAAAGAAGGTTGCAACACATGTATTTACTGAAAAATGACTTAACAACGTTATTTTATGGAGCTGCAGCAGCTGAATGTTACACTTTAGATCTATAGCAGATTTGTGTACAAAATATCAGATCCATTTCAGATATGTACACTAGAAAGGCTCTATTACAAGATCCCATTGGGGTTTTGATCAAATCATGCAATACAGAGAGTAGATGTGAGTTTAAAGTAGTAGATCTACAATATTAATCAGAAATTTCTGAAGATGAGTTTACATTAGAAACAGATCAGATCTATAAATAAAATGGATCAGAAAGCTAATACATGGATCACCAAAGTGAAAGGCAAAGCCCAGCACCAGATATATCTCATAAAAAAGGGGATCAAAACACCTTGCAAAACCTCCACTGAAAATAACATAGTCCTGGAAGGGAAACTGCGTTGTATCTTGAAGCACTAAGTTGGCTTGATGCCAAGATACAAATATGAAGCTCAAAATCTAATGCACTCTTCCAGGAGGATAAAAGACTCACTCACTGAGAAGAGGCACTAGTATGGTCTAGATCTGAGCAGATCTAGCCTCCACTTGCTATAGCTTACAAAATCAACCAAAACCTCACTGGATCTGCATTGCAGTTGGAAGTAGAGCTTGGCCAAATGCCTGATAGTGGATGAAATCAGCAAGACTCCTCCAAGAAATCCTCAATGGAAGAGGTGGAATCCCTGCATAGGAACTCCCAAGTGATAAGCAACACTATTCTAAGCTAAACAAAAGAGAATGGTATTTGTCTAAACAGAAAAGATACTCAGAAATATGCACAATCAACAACCTTCTCTTGCTACCTCCCCCTTCCTTTTATAAGATGAAAGCCTTGACAAACCCTAAACCACCTTGATGAATTAGCTCCTTTCACATGAGGGGCCTCCATCTAGAACTGGGTTGTCCCTTCATGAGGTACATTGTATCTAGACACCGCTATAGATTTGGTCAAGGTTGACCCAGTCTCATAGCTCAAACCCCTTTCACACCTACAAGTGATTTGTTTACATGGCCCAGATTTATCCTTGTTCATATGGGAATTGATTTATTCATTCTTTTTAGGAGTTTTACATGTCCTCCTTTTTTCATTTATTCATGCAACATAAAATGAGACAACAATGTATATTCCTCTTAGCTCAGGCTAAGTAGGAATATTACAGTGCCGATTATAGAGATGTTAACAAAGCTTGTCCTATGGACAATTATCCAACCCCTTACATAGCTTGTCTTAAGGAAAATTATCCAACCCCTTACATCGATCAAATTATTAACGATTGTGCCGGAAATGAAATGTATTCATTTATGGATGGATTTTCCGGATACAATCAAATCAACATACTCCCTGCTGATCAACAAAAAACAACATTCATTTGTCCTTGGGGAACATTTTCTTATTGTAAAATACCTCTTGGATTGAAGAATGCTAGGGAAATTTTTCAAAGGGCGATGTCCTATGCTTTTCATGACATTAAACACATTGTGAAACCTTATCTCGATGATTTACCTGCTCATTCATTACACAGGGAAGATCATCCAACTCAATTACAAGCGATTTTTATGAGATGTAGGTATTATAAGATTCGCTTGAATTCGCACAAGTGTGTTTTCTGTTTAAAATATGGTAGGTTATTGGGATTTGTCGTTTCAAAACAAGGAATTCATGTTGACACTTAGAAGGTTGAGGCCATAATCAATTTATCTCCTCCTTCCACACTCCGCCAACTCCAAAGTTTGCAAGGGAAAGCAAACTTTCTACGTAGATTCATCCAGAACTATGCCGTGTTAACCAAAGGTTTTACCAGGCTTTTGAAACAGAATGTTCCTTTATTTGGGATGAGATCACTGATAGATATTTCGATGCTTTAAAAAATGTGTTGACCCATGCACCGTTACTGCATCCACAAAATTATAGATAGGATTACTTTTTATACTTAGCAGCCTCTGATTCGACTATTAGAATGGTATTAGTTTAGGAAGATGAATTCCAAAACGAATATGTGATTTAATATCTCAGTCGGAATCTCAATCCAACAGAGATTAAATACTCGCATGTGGATAAATTTGCCTTCGCAGTAGTTCAAGCTATCCAACGATTTGGTCATTACATTTTGTTATGAAAAACAATAGTGATTTCTAACTGCAACCCGATGATGTATATTCTCACCAAGAAATTTCTCGGGGGAAAATACTATAAATGGATAGTTATCCTTCAGGAGTTTGATTTAGAATTTGAAAAATCCAAATCAAAGAAATCACTAGTGTTCGCAGAACTTATGTGTGACTTATCGAATATTGAGACAAAAACTGTGGTAGAGCATCCGATTGCTAATGAATCTCTATTTCTTATTAGTATGTTAGATCCTTGGTATGGAGATATAATCATTTATCTCCAAACCAAAAATTTTCGGCCTGAACTTTCATGTTCGCATCGACGAAAGATCCATTACCAGTCTCAATAGTACAATATTGTTGGAGACACGCTTTATTGTCGCGGTGCAGATTCAGTATTTCGACAATGTTTTACTCATGAAGAGGCTGAACAAGTTTTAAATGACTGTCATTCTGGAGCATGTGGCGGTCATATCTCTGGCTATGCCACAGCCCAAAAGATATTGTGCGATGGTTATTTTTGCCATTCGTTATTCAAAGATTACATTCTTGTGGTCCGAAAATGCCATAATTGTCAAATTTTTGATCGGAAAATGCGAGCACCACCAGCTCCTCTTCACCCCATAATTTCTTTCGGTCCCTTTGCAAAATGGGGCATTGATTTCATTACATGTAACCCTCATTTGGCTGGGGGGCATGGGTATATTATTCTCGCAGTAGATTATTTTACCAAATGGGCCGAGGCGATGCCTACATTTGCGGCAGATGGAAAAACTGCAGCTACATTTGTATTCAATCATGTGATTTCTAGATTCAGTGTACCCCAAGCTATCATTACTGATCATGGGAGAAATTTTTGAAACATTATGATGACCGAAATTTCCGACCAAATTGGTCTACACCATGATAACTTTACTCCATATTACCCGCAGGCTAATGGTCAAATTGAAGCCGTCAATAAGGTTTTAACCACTATGATTAAGAAGATATTTGGAATTCATAAATCAAATTGGCATACTATGCTTTTCTCAGCACTTTGGGCATACCGAACCTTAGCAAAAACTGCAACAAGGTTCACTCCTTTTCAACTGATCTACGATTTAGAAGCTGTGTTACCCATTGAATGTGAAATACCGTCACTCCAATTAGCCATAAAGTTACTACCAGCTACCTTTGAGGAGGAAAAACACTTTTTGTATGTAGCACAATTAGATGAGACTTGGCGCACCGTTGCATTAGCTGCCGAAGCTCATAAAAAACGTGTTAAAGCTCAGTATGATCAAAGTGTTACACCTCGTGTTTTTTCAGAGGGTGACCTAGTATTGGTATATGACCAAGCTAATGATAAACTAGGAGCTGGGAAATTCTAACCCATGTGGCATGGTCCTTATATTTTCAAGCGAGTGCTTGTAAAAGGGGCTTACGAATTGATTGATTATGACGGGGTCTCTTTAGATAAACCCAGAAATGGACTTTATCTAAAGAGATAGTATGCTTAAATTTTTGTGTGTGAAGATATAATTTAGTTATTTTTCTAGATTAGCTGCTTTAGATTAGATGAGTGTGTCTAGTCTAAGTTTGCGTTGACTATTATCCCCGCTTATCTTGATTACTCTTGATATTACAGATGTCGATGTCCCTTCAAGCATACATTGGTTTTTATGATGGCTCCTGTCATAATACACAGAATGTCTCTTCCACAACCTAGGTTATCTATTCACCCACTGATGAGTTAGTTTCTATGCATGGGGTAAGCCTTGGTCAAACAACGAATAATGTTACAGAATATAGTGCAGTGATTGAGCTATTATCTGATGCCATTTCATTTGGCATTCGACATTTGATTGTAAGGTTAGATTCAAAACTCATTGTATTGCACTTAAACAGAGTATATGAAATTAAAAATCCAGTGTTACTGATATTATTCTTGAAGGTTCGTCTCTTGGAACGACAGTTTGATTATATTGAATATCAACACATTCCGAGAATTTTAAATACATTGGCTGATGCATTAGCTAATAATGTTATAAATGGACATTTGCAACATCAAAAGTAGTCATATCATAGATAGAGTTTGTGTTTCAAAAAATATTACATCGTCTAGGACCATAGGTTTAAAACACCTTATGATCTGAAATATAGTGATACAAAAAACAAGAATACAATAGTCTACGATGATCATCCACTATCTGTGATGATGATCATGATAATATACTATCGCTCGTGCCACTCTACGCAGATATCTATGAAACTGGCCAGAAACACCAGCGACATGACTCTGGAGACGAAGAGGAATCTCATCCATAGTAGTCTCTGGAATGTCTCTAGTCAACATCTCCAGGTTCTGCTCTAAATCAGCAAGAATATCTGCTGCCTGGTTCTTTGGTGGTGCATTAGGATCTGTTCACTTCCTCTCAAAGCAGTGGATATTGGTTGGTCTTCGTGGACCAACATCTGCATTTAAATTTTTTTGTTATCAATATTGAACGATTTAAAAAAAAACAAAACAAAAATTAGAGTTAAAACACATAAAAATGATTGATTTACCTCACTCATCTCATTGCGTTCTTGGAGGAAGACGCATATTAGGATCACCACAGAAATCTGTCCCTGCAGATGGAAAATATTCAATGGCAAAGATTTGGTTTTGTAGCCAATGAAAATATGTAGGTGTAAATCGAACTATCTCAACACCCTCACTATGACGGGTCATCACAGTCACCCAGTGGAACATTCGAGGCTCTCTGATTCCACCAACATCAACCGAGATAAGCTGAGGAGAAAGAGAGGGAATCCTCTCCAGAGCAAAAGAAACTACGATAGCTCCATATCCAAAGTTTTTCAACTTTGCATTCTTAGCTCTGGTCAATTGGCCTTTTACATTAGCCAATACTCCTTCAGACTAATTGAAGATGGTGCCTTTGTAGCAATCAACCGCTGTCTGCATCTAGGCTTTAGTAGCCATGTGTGGAGCTGCACTCCCACACAATTTAGTCACTGTGAACGCAACCACTTTGAGTTCAAAGCAGATAATGATTTTTATGTTGATGCGGTTGTCTTTTGGATCTGCTTCTTCATTACAAAATTCTTGTTGATAGCTAGTGGTAGTCTGGCCACCTGGTCTAGCTCTGAACAAGGAAATAGGTTCTCCTCTTCTGGATAAACTAGTGAGGAAGTAGATATCCTCCCGATCAAGTTCGAGCTAGTGATCACCGATAATGAAACACTACTCTTGAATGTCGCACCCATTCACTAACCATGTCAGTAGCTTTACCGATATATGCTTGCATTGAATGTTTTTTCCAGGTTTCAACCGATGTGCCGATAGCTCGATCCTCAGAATGATAAAGCACTTCACTCTTCATAATTCTTCAAAAAACTCTTCAAACTTTGCACTTTAGGGGGCAATCTGTTACACTGCAATTTGTAACCATGACATTGATCTGTCTATATGGGTTCATCATTACCTATTTATTGCTTCCCTAAAAGTCTAAAAACATAAAGTTCCTGAACCAAGTCTTGGAATTGGATAAAATCTCTTAAAAACCCTAAAAATCCTAACTCCGTACTTTTCCTAGTCATTGTTGGCTCAAGGGGTCCTGACCCAGGTTCAGAGGTTAAGGTTTGCCAACAAACCTCTATACTACTGGCCCTTTCGGCAGTGACCTGCTTGTGCAGGTCAAAGTCTCACCCGAAGCAATATGGGTGGGTGTTGGAACCAGGTTTCCGCACCCTGAGAGAGGATAGGTAAGCCAAGAAGAGCTGCTCTGGCTTTATACTGACCAGATCGCCTATCTCAGAACCAGATCTATAGATATCCTTCGCATCTAGGTGTGCAAGATCAAATATACTTACTGTACTCAAAAAATCATATACTTCTAAAATAGTAGTGCAGCGTTACAGTTATTCTTATAAAACATAACAAAATAGACCCAGATGTAGAAGAAACACTCAACACAGTACTTTCGCAGCTTAACACAAAATATGCATAACACAGTAGCTATCAAAGATTCACTTCAATAGTACAAATACATTCAACTACACAACAATCTTTCACATTCATTAATCCTTCAGTTCCTTCTTACAATACCCAAACCCGACCTGCGCACACAGCAGCAGGGTTCACACACAGCAGGACTTGGGATCTTCACGCACGCAGCCAACATGATTCCTCTCCCCAAAAACCCAAACAAATCTACTAAGCCACAATTCGCATCAAGATCTCATCATCTTCTTCTCTTATAATTAAAAATGTCCCTTTATTTATAACAATCTAGCCTAATCTTTCCTATGGTCCAAAAACTGTGGTTTGCGGACTCTAAGTCTACCCTTTGACCCATTACAATGCTTTCGAGCCTTTGAACCACCAAAAACCCCTATGCTAGACTAAATATAATAAAAAATATACAAAAATCGGACCAGTTTCGCAGCTTGTAGGAGACCCTGTTCCAACAGTCCCCCAACACAATCTTGTGACTCGTCTCGAGTGAATGTGGTGGTGCGGTCTCTACTTGCGCACATAGGGCATTGATGGCTGTGATAATCGAAGGTAAAACTTCTTGACTCTGAGCAAAAACACTCTATGCAATGTCTACAAGCTTCTGGGAGGTCGGTCCTTCAATTGCCGCGGTGACACTCTCTAGTGTCTGAGTTAGTCACTTGATTGCGCCATCTACATTCTGCGAAATCTAGAGGGTTGTGGCAGCCCAAGGCTTTAGACGTTCCACAATGACATGTTGCTTGTGCTAGAGTTCCTCAATCTCATCCTGGGGATCATTGCGAGTCTTCAAATGGGCCAAGCGTCGTGGAGGCACCAAGGTGGCAGCGTAGCTTTGACCTACTCGAAAGCTTCTTCCTTCTGCCGTAAGTCCTGATTGATTTTACGGAGGATCGGATCACGCTGTACCTTAGTCCAGAGTTGCATGGCTGAATCTAGCAGCTGAGCGCCTTGAGAAGTCTACCCAAAATAAATTCTGTCGCTTTGGTTACTAGTGCAGCGCGCTGGGCTCGTACTTCTGGAGGCGTTTCGAGTTGCAATTTGGCTTGTAAGTCGGTCATTTGCTGCTCCAGCTGCATCTTGACGATGTGCATTTCCATCCTAGATTCTTTTAGTGCCACAACCAATTTTTCCACTTTAGCCCAAGGCATGGCTGTGGTCGGGATCTCATCTGTAACCTCCGTGCAGAGCTAGTGGATCACTGTTTCGAGCTCCACCTGCTGTGAAACGGTGAGGAGAAAATATGCATCTGACTTTATAATGACCAGATCACCTATCTTAGAATCAGATCTATAGATCTCCTTCGCATCCATGTGCACAAGGTCAACTATACTTACTGTACTCAATAAATCATATACTTCTAAAATAGTAGTGTAGCATTACAGTTATTCTTATAAAACATAACGGAATAGACCCAAATGAAGAAGAAACACTTAACACAGTACTTTCGCAGCTTAACACAAAATATGCATAACACAGCAGCTATCAGAGATTCGCATCAACAGTACAAATACATTCAGCTACGCAACAATATTTCGCATTCATTAATCCTTTAGTTCCTTCTTATAATATCCAAACCCGACCTGCGCACACAGCAGGACTTGGGATCTCCGCGTACACAGCCAGCAGGAGTCCTCTCCCCAAAAACCCAAACAGATCTAATAAGCCACAATTCGCATTAAGATCTCATCATCTTCTTCTCTTATAATTCAAAATGTCCCTCTATTTATAACAATCTAGCCTAATCTTTCCTATGGTCCGCAAACCATGGTTTGCGGACTCTAGGTCTACCGTTTGACCCATTACAATGCTTTCGGGCCTTTGACCCACCCCAAAACCCCTACGCTAGACTAAATATAATAAAAAATATAAAAAAATAAGACCAGTTTCACAGCCTGTAGGAGACCCTGTTCCAACAGTCATTCCCTACAGTACCGCAGTTTATTGCTATAAAAAATGCGATAGATCCTACATGTTCTGTTCACTAAAACTGTGGACCCTCGTAAAAGGTAAAATAAAGAAAAAATTAAGTTCTAGAAGCCCAGCTGGTTGAATATTCCCCTAGTTGGGGCCTTCTAGAAGCGCTATTTGGTCAAGCTTCGCCCCTTCCATTCATAAACCTTTATCCCTTCACAGATGGATCTATCCCTTGGTTTTTGGAGCTGAAATACCATGATGAGAGGGCTTTATCCCTTCATTTTTGGAGTTGAAACTACCTCCCTTTTGCTATAAATTGAGACCAAGTTTCAATCTCAAGGGTACTTAGTACTTGGTGGTTAACACATATAGAGTTCAAAGAATACTTGCTTCTTGCTTTGAAGAGAGTACTTAGAACTCGATAGTTTTGAGGATGATTGCTGAATAAGCATACTCTCCATATTTTGCGCTATTGGCATGAGAAATATTACATACACGTAGCCATAGTCTTGTGCCGATAAAGAGAGTTGGAGTCTTGTCAAACTGAGGAAAATGGTTGTTCGGGACCTCGAAAGAACTTGTACGAACATCAAGGGGTCAAGGTTGTAAGGTTTCTTCTTTTTATTCAAAGTTAATACAAATTGATTCTATTTTCTCATTGAATTGTTCATCTATCTTTTGAATGATTTAATTATTAGATTCCTTGATCACTAAGATAGATTATTGCTTTTGAATTATCATATTTTGCAGATTCTTTTGATCTTGTTTGCCTGTCTTTGATTGCAAATCTTATATGCTAGATCGATATCTTTTGGAACGACTAAAGTGAAGACTGAGCAAGCATTGAAATTTAGGTAGGAGTATCTTTTCTGAGTTAATTAGTAATTCTTAAGAAAAATAGTCTAGAGAAAATGGTCTACATTTGTCTGTTTGTTTCTAGATATCCTTAGGATACTAGGGAGATCTCTCTTGTCCAGAAGAGGAATTTTTCTGTCTAACAACTGTTTTCCTGTAAAATGAAGCAGCAGCATGAAATGAAACATGTATATTGTATGGAATCTACCTTCACGGGTAAATTATTTCTGTATCATTTTCAATAACATAGAGTAGTTATGTTTAAGACAAGTTCTAGGAATCCCTACAGTCATATTTATCCCCACATGTTCAGGCTTCAGATAATCATCACAAATCTTTAAATCAAACTTTGTAGCTTTAAACCATTCTTCTCCTATCCTAGGGATCCTTGTTTCTTGAGAAATACTATCAGGTGAAATTGGCACATGAAGAAAACCAACCTTTGTAGAAGTTCCTTTGAAATTAAGTTCAAAATATTGTGATACCTGTTTGTGATGACCTTGTAATATTTGACAGAACTGAATGCACCCTGCTCTTGTAAAAATTTCCATGAAATTGGGATCTTCTATGATTAATCTTGGACTTATAGGCTCGTACCTGAATGGTAGGCCTCCTTTATTTACCTTTTTTGGTGTAGCCATTTCCTTTGTTTTGCAGCAGAGGCATTCTTTAGATATTCACACCAGTTCAGTGAGAGATTTTGATGACATCGAGTTGTTATGGAAATATATGACTGATATGACAGAGGAATTCTAAGGGAAAAGAAAATGACAGCAAGTTGCTTTGGTAGCAGCTTACAAGAACGAAAAAGAAAGCGTGAGGAAAGAGGGATAGATTTGGAAAAATGAGACGAGATTCATTAAGAAAACAGTAATTGATGCCAAAACGTGCCTAAAAATTTCAATGATGACCCTATTATGATAGCATGACCTTGAAACCCTAAAATTTTAACAACTCATCATTATGTAGAAAATGGTTACAGGAAGACACGCTTTCGTAGCGAATTTATTTTTACAAGTGTCAGATTCACTACAGAATTACTAGGTGTTTCTGCAATGAAATCTATTAGTTTTGTAGTAAAAACACCGCAGACTCAGGAAAATTCTAACAGGTGGCTAGATTTGACACATTAGGTTTATTTAAAGTATGTACTTTAGATTTTCTCCTTTGATATATGTTGGAACAGGGTCTCCTACAAAGTTGCGAGTTCCATTTTGTGTATTTCTGATTATATTTAGTATAGCGCAGGGGTTTTGGGGTGTGTCAAAGCCCATAAAGCATTGTAAATGGGTCAAGGGTAGACCAAGAGTCCGCAAACCACAGTTTGCGGACCATTGGATGCATAAGATAAAATAGTATAAGTAGTTGAACATTTTTAAGTTGTAGAACAAGCTAAGAATGATAAGAGATTGCTGCTAAGTGCGAATCGATAGATCTGGTCAGGGTTTTTGGGTAAGGAATCCTGCTGCTGTGTGTGCGGAGGGCCTCTATCCTGTTGTGTGCAGACCTTGCTGCTGTGTGGGCAGGTTGGGTTTTGGGGTTTTGTAAGTAGATCGGAAAGATTAATGAATGCTGAAGTATTGTTGTCTATCTGAATCCACTGGAATTACTGTGATATGAATCTGTGACGTCTTGATTACTTAGTATATGCTGTTGTGTTATTGGTTTAAGTTGCGGACATACTTGTGTACTTATTTATGCTGCAATCTGGGTTTGTTCCACTTGCTTCATACAAGGATATCTGAAATAGTTGTGTATTATTATATGAATTCTTGATCTGTTGATTTCTGTGAGTAATATTGCTGTTAAGCACATGGATGCAAAGGGAATATAGGCTCTATGATACCAGATCGGGTCACAATCAGGGTGAAAATAGCTTTGATTGAATTACCTACCCTCTCGCAGGGTGCGGAAACCTAGTTCCAGCACCCACCCATACTACTTCGGGTGAGACTTTGGCCTGTGCAAGAAGGTCACTACCAAAAGGGCCAGTAGTATAGGGGTTTGTTGGAAAACCTTGAACATCCGAACCTGGGTCAGGACCCCTCGAGCCAAAAAATGGTTCTATTGCCAGGACCTGGAGCATTTTGAGAGAGGGATCAGGTAATGCCAAGGCCGTACTGGAAACCGGAGAGAAAGGAAATTGATGAATGGTTTGAATAGCAAGTTCAAGAATTTGCCATAAAAGAAAATCGCAGTAAGAGGTTGACCACCAAAGAGTGGAAGAATAAGTATATCTTCACAGAGATCTATGAGATCTTCTTTGTAACGATTGTGATCGAGCTCTAGGAGTGGCTCACAAGATTGGTAGAGTTCCAGAAGTGTTGGAAGGATGAGCGGATCACAGAGTGGACCCTTGAACTAATCCAATAGCTAGAAAAGAGTAATAATACCATCACTCGTACAATGGAAAATTGGGTGGACATTGTGTTAGGGGGATTTGTGACAGAATTTTCCATTGATCAGTTTGTCTCCTACTCTGAAGCAGAGCAAAGATTCTTCACGGGGTTCCGAGGTAAGTTTCTGAAGATGTTGCCATTGCTGATCACGATATTACTATGTGAAAAGGGTATCATGTGTAGCCATATTGAGTGAATGAACTTTGATATGGATGGGAGCACAACATGGAGTGGCAAGTACCATAGGGCCAACCTAGAGGGAGATCGATTGGTATACAATCCAGTAAGGGAAGCAGATTTGTAGAGTCCTCCAACCACACCACTTTCAAATCAGCCTAGAGGTAAGAATTCAATGAACCCTATGCTACCAGAAGACGACATGGATGCGCACATGAAATTTATGACATTTAAGGGTGTGGGGGATGAAGACATAGGTCAGTTCTGGTTTGTCGCAGGATCGGTATGGACTGCACAGAACGTGGCTAGTGATGCGGTGAAAAGGGCACAGTTTTCCCTTGCTTTCAAAGGAAGAGCTTTGGATTGGTACATGGGATACATCGGCATAAACGCAAATTCAACCATTGAAGAGATTAAGAATGCCCTAAAACAACAGTTCAAAAAACCTAAGTCCGACTCCAAAATCGTGGTTGATCTAAAGGATTTTAAGCAAGGACCTTCTGAATCTGTGTGGGAGGCCGATCAAAGACTAAAGAAGGTGATCAAAGAAGGGGGATTCCAATATGATGATAGACAACACATGAAATGGTTTATTTCTATGTTGCTGCCTCACCTGCATGTACCTATGGGGCACCAAACTTTCAAATTGCAGGAGAAGGCCTTGGAAGGTGCCATGAAGTTAGAAGCTACACCTCAGGATGAGACTCAACTGGGCATCCAACAGATCCAGGGACAGCTGGAAGTGATGCATGTAGAGATCCAGAACTTGCGAAAGGAACGAGGGGCTGAGGCTAGCCCTGAAAGATGGTGCATACGATGCTGGGTGAATGGGCAGACCAAGGATAACTATCCTATATTAGCAGACTACATGCAGGCCAGGGGACCTAGCCCATTGCGCCCTAGGGAAGCTACGGGACCTAGTGGGCCAGTGCTCTGGTGCTATGATTTTCGCGTCGCAGGGCTGCACGATACTAATCGCTGTCCCCACCTTGCTGCATATGTTCTAGCGGTAAAGCAGCAATGGTGTAGGTTCTGCAGATTGGTGGGACATGACGAATAGAACTGCCGGACATATGATTTGATGATTGATCGAGGAAACTTATACAGAGTACAATCAGACCCTACGTCACCAAGGACCCCCATAGTTATAGGCAGCTCCCCATCAAGGGGCAGGGGAGGAGTATGCAGTGGAAGTGCAGGACGGGGACGAGGTCAGCTAATTTGCTATAACTGTGGAGAATCAGGACACTTTGCAAGGGACTTCCCGAACCCCACTAGGCAATCCTGCCGATATTGTAGAAAACTAGACCATGCGATTGAATATTGCTCGATCTTGATAGCGAAAATGTAGGAAAATAAATCGACACCTACGCAGAATGTGCAGAGAGTTAAGGCTAAGTTGCGAAATAAAGATCTGAGTGTGAATGTGGTGACACGCAGCGGGATGGCCACCAGGGGGCCTGAGGGGGAAGGTGTAATGGAACCTCTGATCCGTCAAGCCACTATCAAATAAGAAGGCTTGGACCTAAAAGGGGGGAAAGAAACATTTATCATAGCTCGCAAGGACTTTGCTGAGACAGAGGCAACCACTGCTTGGCCGCCTACGAACCTCAAGGCAGATGGGGAGGTTGAGCCCTTTTTGCAGGTATGTATGAAACTGCTGCGCAACCCAAAGGCTGTGGAGAACCTTCAGGCATTAATAGATAGCTATGCAGCACGACCCAATCTAACCCCAAAAGTCAAGGATGTGTACAAGCTATACAGGTATAAGAAATGCACCAGAAGAGAAATGTCGTTGTCTGCGCAGATTGGTGACTACGAAATGAGCCAGGCTATTTGGGACCTAGGGTCAGATGTGAACGTGCTACCTAAGTAGACTTGGCAACGAATGGGAGAGCCTAAGTTGGAATGGTCCATGATTTAGCTGCACATGGAAAATCAGCAAAAAATCATCTCGCTAGGAAGGTTGTCTAAAATTACGGCAGATATCGGAGGAGTAAAAGCCCGAGCAAACATTGAAGTGATAGAAATTATAGAAGATGCAGACCCCTACTCCGCACTCTTTGGATTGGACTGGGCCATAGATATGGGCGGTATCATCAACCTCAAAAAGAGAAGCACGATGTTTGAGAATAACGACACAAGGGTGATAGTACCATTAGATCCTGCTGAAGGTCAATGATATATAGATCCAGTGCACGATGAAGAGGAGATCGACCACATTTACAAGTTGACTGTGTGGGTCAAGGATTGGATCAACCCCATGGTGGAAGGCATACTCTGCTAGGAAAAGGAAAATGAATGCTTATCTGACTCTGATGGGGAGATGAAGAATTGGAAAAACCCGTTGCATGATGTCTCAACGTTGCGATGTCTTCGAGTCACAAGGGAATTCCACTAAATTTCCTCAGAGGTAAGAGACCTACCCTACTTTGATGGTTCTGGTAGCATTAAGGAATTTTTGTGAGTATTCAAAGAAGAGGTTCCCACGGGACGAAGGCTATGGGTCCTTAAGCTAGCCTTGCATGGAATACATGTGCGCTGGTGGGAAACGCATGAGGAGGCATTCCAGGATTGGGAGGCATGTCGGGATATGATGATCCTACGATTTGAAGCCCCTACCAGCTTACGGGTCAAGAAATTCCTTGGATCGGAAGATCCACGCGAATATTTGTCGGTATGGGAAAAACAGTGGCGTGACAAAACGACTAAGGAATGGGTTCACCTATTGATTCATGACCTAGGGCCGATTCCATCGGCATGGTAATTAGAGGCAGAGCTCCATCGATGCACCTGCCACTGGGGGATGTTAAAAGAAGAGTTCTTGGGAACATTTGGGTTAGTAGGCCGGACCATGGCGCTTGATGCAGCCCTGTGAGACATTTACACTAGGGAGTGGGGCGAATTGCACTTTTTCCTCACACTAGAATTACCTACATGGGAAACACAAGTACCAAGCATGATCAAATACCATAGCCCAGGCCCAACAGATAGTAAGGATGATCCACAAGCTACATTTAACTCGGAATTGGAAGGGGTGCGCACGACTACCGAGCCGCTCAAGATGCGAGAGGGATGCAATAGGACGTATCTTACGATGAATAGGAGCACAGAAGGAAGAGCTATCATATCAACAACAAATATTACAACAAGGAAATAGTTGCAATCACTCCTCGGCCATGCGGGGTATTACAGAAAGTTTTCTTGGGAATGCGTGATACTTACAACGCCTCTGAAAGACTCGTTCCTGCAAGTGATCCGGTGCGGTTGGGAGGACACCTGTGGGGAAAACATGTCGTTGGTTGTAGAGTACCTTAGGAACAAGCCTGTGTTGGGAGGGGATGTGAAAGAGGCATGGATGTTTAGTCCAAGCTCAATAGGTACGCAGAGTGCACATAGGGAGCGAAAAGTGATAGGGGGAACAATAAAATCAGGTAAAGAGGAGAAGTTACTGTTAAGCGAAGCGGGCGGTTGGCAATTAATGAAGCGATTCCTTGAGATTTTTTACCGTTTACTTGATGGAAAGCTCCGAATGACACTTACCCTACCATTGGACGACCATAGGCACTATAAAATAGGACAGGTAGCTTAGACAACATTTTCGTATTATGCCCGTAACCTGTATGTAGTTTTTTATGCTGCGTGATTTTTTGGGCCTGTTTCATCCTTCTCATGGAAAAGAGACCCATTCCCCCTATCGATAGGCCCCTAGAACCAAGAGTCCCTATTCCCACTAAGATAACAGCTCCTAGGCCTGCGGAAGCTTTGGTACCTACAGAGCCTGAACAAGAGGCAGTTATTATTGGGTCAGGGGACGAAGAAATCGATAGGATAATTGTACTCTAGCTCCTTGAGTGGAGGAGTGGCTTCAGTCCTAGCGAAAAGAGCACCAAAGGGACCTGTGCCACAAAAGTACACTCCACTATCGACCCCAAGAAAACCCCAGAACCAAGCACGAGGGGCATGGGTGTACCCGTGGATAGGAATGCGTAGATGCTACAAGTCGCCAATAAGGTTGCCGGGGCCGATTCGCAGTTGGAACTAAGTGTGCCAGGGACAAATAATCTAGCTACCACCTCTCTCTAGAATAAAAAGCGGCCAGGTGAGCCTGGTATCAGGCCCCAAAAAAAGGTAGCGCGCCCAGCGCCAGGAATATGATGCGGTGGTCACACTGACTGAAGGTGACCTCGAACAGATCATAGACGCAATTACACTAGCAAGAGAGGAAAGATGGGCAGCCATAGAGACATAATAGAAGGCTACAATTGACACCTTCCAAAACGAGCTTCGTGCCCTCCAGGGGATGGCAGATACGCTACAGACCAACGTAATTAAGAAACGGTCTCCCTTGGCAATCAGCAGTACCGTGCTTGCACAGAGAGGAAGCCACTTCTGCTCCTTACCTAGCACTGCCCTTATAAGAACCCAACTCCAAGTTGATACAGGGGTCCACTTGGACTTAGCTAAGTTTCCCATTGAGGCATTACAAGGTCTCCATGCCACCATAATCTGGGAGACCCACTGGTGAGACTTGGAGGTACATCATCAACTCGGTGTGGCCAAGCAAGCCCTCAAACAGAAAGATGTAGAAAAATCCCTTACTATATCGCATCAGGTGGAGCTTGAAATGGCGATCCACCAGCTCTGCACAAAGGTTCTGGACGGAGTCCAAGTCCTAGCTACACCTCAGACCAAGGTAGAAAGTATGGTTGCTACAATAAAAGCATCTCGGACGGAAATGCAGACCATCAAGGCACAACTGGAGAAGAAAATATCTGACTTAAAGGCTACATTGCAGCTCTCCATGCTACTAGAGGTTCGAGCCCAACGCGCTGCGCTGGTGGCTGAAGCTACAAACTCCATCTCAGAGAAAATTGCTTAGGGCACCTAGTTGCTTGAATCAGCCATGCAGCTCTAGACCCTGGTCCAGTTCAACTTGGTCCTCTGAAATATCATTAAGGACTTATGAAAACAGGAAGTAGCTTTCACACAAGTCGAGGCTACCTTTCCCACCTTGGTGCCTGCACAACGGTTAGCACAGTTGCGGACCAGTAGCACTCTCCTGGATGTGATTGAGAAACTGCGGTACTAGAAGCATGTCCTTGAGGAATGATTAAATCCATGAGCTACCATAGCCCTCCATCTCTCTCACAATGCTGATGGCGCAGTCACGCAACTCAACTGGACACTGAAAAATGTCACTACGACCACCGAAGGGCCGACATCCCAAAAGCTGGTGGATCTCGTGCAAAGTGCTACAGCCTAGAGTCAAGAGGTGCTGCCTCCACTAATCACCGCCCTCACTGCACTACGCGTGCAGGTGGAGAACCTACCATCGCCGTGACTCAGGACGAGTCACAAGATTGTCTTGGGGAACTGTTGGAACAGGGTCTCTTACAAAGCTGCAAAAATGGTCCATTTTGTATATTTCTGATTATATTTAATATAGCGCATGGGTTTTGGGATGGGTCAAAGCCCCTAAAGCATTGTAAATGGGTCAAGGGTAGACCAAGAGTCCACAAACCACGGTTTGCGGATCATTGGATGCATAGGCTAAAATAGTATAAGTAGTTGAACCTTTTTGAGTTGTAGAACAAGCTAAGAATGATAAGATATTTCTGCTAAGTGCGAATCGATAGATCTGGTTAGGGTTTTTGGGTAAGGAATCCTGTTTTTGTGTGTGCAGAGGGCCTCTATCCTACTTTGTGCAGAACCTGCTGCTGAGTGTGTAGGTTGGGTTTTTGGGGTTTTGTAAGTAGATCAGAAAGATTAATGAATAAAGAAGTATTGTTGCCTATCTGAATCCACTAGAATTACTGTGATATGAATCTGTGATGTCTTGATTACTTAGTATATGCTGCTGTGTTATTGGTTTATGTTGCGAACATACTTGTGTACTTATTTATGCTGTGATCTGAGTTTGTTCTACTTGCTTCATACAAGGATATCTGAAATAGCTGTGCATTGTTATATGAATTCTTGATTTGTTAATTTCTGTGAGTAATATTTCTATTACGGACGTGGATGCAAAGGGAATCTAGGCTCTATGATACCAGATGGGGTCACAATCAAGGTGAACGCAACTCTGCTTGACTTACCTACCCTCTCCTAGGGTGCGGAAACTTGGTTCCAGCACCCACCCATACTACTTCGGGTGAGACTTTGGCCTGCGCAAGCAGGTCACTATCGAAAGGGCTAGTAGTATAGGGGTTTGTTGGAAAACCTTGAACATATGAACCTATGTTAAGACCCCTTGAGCCAACAATATGACTTGAATTAATCCCCTAACAACTTAAAGCAATCATAGAAGCTTATACTAATCATAAAATTTATCATTTCATGATACTATGCTCCTAACCAAGCTAATTACAAACTTGACACATTTCAAGTTATAATTTTGAAAATTTTGGGTGTGATAATAGTGGCTCCACTTGGGATGGTGTGCCCCTATGGTACACCAAAGAACATGTAGTTCCAGTGCCATCCATCCTTTTGGAATAAAAAACTCTGAAATTTTTCCAAGTCTTCTTCAAAATATTATGGCCTTCTCCTCGGGCTCAAGCTTGATGATTATTGTTGAAAGACCAACTTTGTACCTATTGAAAAGATGCTCAGTCAAATTTGAGCTTATTCACATACTCCTACCTACCCTAACTGTTGCAATCTCCATTTTAAATTTAAGCAACATGAAATTTCCAATGAAGCCAATCATTTATCTGATCTGACATTTGAACCTCTTGAATGCATTTGAACCCAAAGTAAGCATGATACTAAAATGACCCAGGCAACATAAAATGTAGCTGTCCTCATAATAAAAATATAACTGGAAATCTGGACTGTATAACTCTTTCATGTATTCAACTATAGGATCAAAGAAGACATGATTTTTTTGATGGTTCTCAAGATATTTTGTAGCTTTGGACAACTCATATATGCTTTGCTCAACCACACAAGATTTTAGTTTTGTGCTATCAAACTGATTTTCAAACATAGGGTATTCTTCCTCAATCTCAAAAGAAAAATGTAGCATCACCCTCTATTTGCATTCTGGAATTAAAAACTTTTGAAAAGACTGATCTTGATCATGAAGACTATAAGATTGAATTTGATCTTCTAAAACTTCAATGTCTTTTTCAATGTTCTTAGCAACTTCATCCACAAATTGAATCTTATCTTCTGTCTTGCATTCAAATGATTTCAGATTAGAAGACAAGGATAAATACAAATTTTCATCCACTTCCTCGTTAGTGTGATCATTATTTGATGTAGGCTAATGCAAGGAATGACATGAAGAATAAACTTCTTCCTTTACCTGAGGATTATAGCAATTATCTTCCAATATTTCCTCTTGTTGTTTGAAATGATTCTCATACTTCTGAGGATCAAAAGAATGAAAACTCTGTGGTATTATTAATAACCTACATGTTGAAGTAGGGGACAAAAAAGTGAATGTTGATGTCGAATTTTTTGATGGACCACTTGACTACAATATTCTAATTGGAAGGCCATGGGTATATGATATGACTGCGATTGTTTCTAGAAATTTTAGAATGATCGCCTTTCAATATAAAGGTACTATCACAATCATTAATCGTCTATCCTTCTTTGCCTCTACTTTGCAGGTAACTGGAAGCATTCCGTTTGTTCACACACCCCAACTAGCACTTCATAACATTGGTGTAGGACTCTTAAAGGATTCCACTCTCGTGGGAACCTTTGCATTACTGCCGCCTGCGACATCGGTATAAATTGCAAGTATAGAGAACTGCTATATGATCTCTTCCACTCCATCTGGCTTAAATGTCAGTACGGGTGATTCTGAAATTGTTACGTTGGATGAATTTCTGCTGCCCAACCCTATTGAGCTTGCATAACAATCAATCTTTCTGGCTTGGGTGGCGAATCCAAAATCAGCGTCATCGGTTGTTTGGGTTGATCGTTCCTTAGATTTTGGTACTCCTTCTGATCCTTTTTCCTCAATGTTCTTGATAGAAGAGAATATTTTGGAAGCCATGATGTTAGAAGGAGAACCATGGGAATATTATCATCATCGTTCTCATCTTGCTGATTATGAAGAAAACTATCTTAGTGAACTATATCACCCATCGATCAAAAATTTCTTTTCGAATTCATTACCTATTAATGCAATCGATTCTGAGTTAAATATGTCAAATATTGAAGAAAACATTTCTATTGATATTTTGATCAAACCTGGCATTGTAGAAAATATTCATGTTGGTGTATCTAGTTCTCCATCAGAACTTGAATCATATCACTCTCTATTTCGTGAATTCTATTATTTATTTGCTTGGTCTTACGATGAAATTCCAGGCATAGATACTAGTATCATTGAACATACTATTAATATGTATCCTGATGTCAAACCAGTGCGTCAATGCCTTCATCCTGTTCATCCAAAGAAGTATGTTGCCATCAAAGCAGAAGTTAAAAAACTTTTGAGTGCTGGTTTCATTTACCTTGTTCCACTGATTGAGTGGGTTTCCAATATTGTTCCTGTCATGAAAAAACAAGGAACCATTACAGTTTGTGTTGATTATCAGGATGTCAATCTGGCTTTTGCGAAAGAAAACTATCCTACTCCCTTTATCGACCAAATTATTGATGATTGTGCTGGATGCAAAATATTTTCGTTCATGGATGGATTTTTCGGGTACAATCAAATCAATATCTGCCTAGGGGATTAATACAAGACAAAATTCATCTATCCTTGGGGCACATTTTCTTATAGGAAACTTCATTTGGTTTAAAGAATGCTGGGGAAAATTTTCAGAGAGCAATGGATTATGCTTTCGATGACAGCAAGCACATTTTTCAAACGTATCTAGATGATTTACCAGTGCATTTCACGAAATCAGACTGATCACCCGATGCATTTGAGAGCCACCTTTTTAAGCTGCCGACACTACAAAATTTTCCTTAATCCACTTAAATATGTGTTTTGTGTTGGTTCTGGTCGTTTTCTTGGATTCGCTGTCTCAAAATAAGGAATTCGAATCGACCCATTGAAGGTTCATGCCATTCTTGATTTTCCTGCGCCATCAAATTTACTTCAGATACAAAAACTTCAAGGAAAGGCTAACTTCCTAAGGAGGTTCATACCCAACTACGCTGAAATGGCTAAAGGATTTACTAGGCTTTTGAAAAAAGGGCTTCCCTTCCATTGGGACCAAGTTGCGCAAGCTTCTTTTGATGTTGTTAAGGATACTCTTGTCCAAGCGTCATTAATGTATCCCCCTAATTATCAAAATGATTATTTCCTATATGTCGCTATTGCAGAAACGACCATTTCTATGGTATTGGTCCAAGTAGAAGATGGGATAGAACATCCAATTATTATTTGAGTCGTAATCTCAATGATACGGAAGCTAAGTGTTCATACATAGAAAACTTGCCTTGGCAGCTGTTCAAGTTGTCCAAATATTTCGCCACTATATCCTGCTCCAAAAAACTACTATCATTTCGGATTGAAACCCCATGACTTATATCTTATCATGTCAATTTCTGGGGAGGAAATAGTCAAAATGGATTGTCATTTTGAGAGAATTTGATTTAGAATTTATCAAATCTAAGTCAAATAAGTCTTTAGTTTTGGCAGAGCTTCTTTGTGACCTTCCCTTTGATAGTACTGCACCTACGTCGGAACCATCAATTCCTGACGAGTCTTTGTTTTTGATTGGATTATCTGATCCTTGGTATGGAGATTTCATCATTTATCTCCAAACTCAAACTTTTCGGCCTGATACCTCTCACTTTGAACAGTGATGTATTCGATAATAAGCCAAATATTACCTGATAGTCGGCGATACACGTTATCGTTGTGGTGTCGATACAATTTTAAGAATGTGTCTCACTCATGAGGAGGCTGAAAAGGTTTTAAACGATTTTCATGACGGGGCTTGTGGTGGACATGTATCAGGATATGATACCGCGCAGAAGATACTCCGCGCTGGTTATTTTTGGCCTACCATATTTTGCGCCTGTATTATCACAGTCAGAATTTGTCATGCGTGCCAGATTTTTTATCGTAAAATCCGCAAACTGCTAGCACCAATGCATCTTGTTGTCTCCGTGGGAACATTTTCAAAATGGGGTATTGACATCATGACTTGTAACCCTCGTTCGTCTAGGGGGCATGGTTATATTATTGTCGTAGTAGACTACTTTACCAATGGGCCGAAGCGATGCCTAAATTCAACAACACAAGACAAACAAATGCATTTTTTTTCTTTAATCATGTTATTGCACGGTTTGGGGTCCCGCAGGCTATAGTTACAGATCATGGGAATAATTTTTCGCAACGACATGATGTCTGAATTGACTGCTAAGTTAGGATTTTCACATGATAATTATACTCCTTATTATCCACAATCAAATGGACAAGTTGAGGCTATCAACAAGATTCTTAAACATATGCTTCAATGAATGATAGGAGTTCATAAAAGAAACTAGCATTTGATCCTGTACTCGACCTTGTGGGCGTATCGAACCTCGGTGAGAAACGAAATTGGATTTACTCCTTTTCAATTCGTGTATGGTCTAGAAGCTAACTTTCCTATCCAATGTGAAATATTGTCGTTAAAACTTGCAATTGACTTCTTACCTGACACCTCAAAAGAAGAAGAAGCGCGACTCCTTAACCTCATCCATCTTGATGAAACACGCCGTGAAGCCCAATTTTCCAACGAATCGCATAAGAGACGTATAAAGGAGGAATACAACAAAAATGTCCAGCCTCACATTTTCTCAGATGGCGACTTTGTCCTTATTTATGATAAAGAAGCTGATGTAATAGGTACAGGAAAATTTGAGCCATTATGGCATGGCCTCTATATTGTTAAAAGAGTTATTGCTAAGGGTGCCTATGAGTTGGTTGATTACGATGGAATTTCGTTGGCACAACCTAGAAATGGGTTGTATCTGAAACGTTACTGTTATCACCCTAAATTTTTTTTCTAAACTCTGTAAGTTTACATTATTTTATTCGTAGTGTCAAATAGGTCTTGATTCACTTTATTCTTCATAAAGGTAGGTGATAGGTTTAGAAGTCTTAAAAAGTCAGTTTTTCAATTCCAAATAAGGTCTTTAGGTATCATCTCATGGTTGAAAAGTATCATCATTCATTTAGAAATCATGTTATTAAATTTCGGATGAATCCTCTGCAATTAGCCACAAAACCGCAATTTCGTAGTGTGGTCAGTTCAAAAATCCAGTTTTGTGCTACAAAAGCACTACTACTTTCGTAGTGCATTTCAACAAAATTGCACTATGTGTGCTACAAAAGCGCGGATTCTTAGAAATGTCATGTCAAATGCCAGAAACTGTCAGAATCTGTTAGGGTATGATATGATAACACCATAGTGAGTCAGTTAGGGGTCATTTTCAAAGTGTTCAACCATTAATATCCACCATTACTACAACAAAGGTGTCATTTGTGAAAAGAGATTTCAAAATTGAAAAGTATGATATGTTTTACTCATTTCAGTTTTCATTTACTCACAACAAGCAGTGAAACATCTCTGTTTTGAGTTTAAGCTTATGGCCATCTTACACCAAATCTATTCTCATATATCATCAAGCGAGGCTGACTCTTTATTCAAGAGAGCCTGATTATTAAATTCTAAAATAAGCAAACAAGAATTTTTTGAAGGTAAGTATGGCAGAAGAGAAAAAGTATCATAGGTCAGGACATTGTTTAAGGTTTGAACCTGAAAGCACAAGAGGAAATGACAAAGTATCAAAGCCTGGAGGAAAAGTTGATATCAACAAACTATGAGATTTCTAGGTGGAAGATCTGGAGATATATTTGAAAAAGTCTCAAGAAAAGTTAAAGGGACAGTGAAATAGAATGATAAACCCATAAGATAATCTCTGATCAAAATGAAGGTAAAACTTGATGAAGATTATGTTTTCAGGGTCATGATGTTGTGTTCTTGAAATGATAATAATTCCCTTATAGTCTGAGTATTTCCAAATTACAAATTTTGAAGAAATTTTCAACAAAAAATACCTACACAATAGTTTCGTAGCGCAGCTAGTGCAAATTTGATCAAATATGCTATGAAATTGCTGAAGCAGCTTTTTCACCATGAAGAGAAAAACTCTATTCTCTGGTTTTAGTAGTCAACTTACAAGGGGGTTTCTGGGAAAAACCTCTCTCATTTTCTTCACGAGTGTTATCAGTTTGGGGATACAAGGCTTTCTTTGTAGCCCTATTTTCAGAAAATAGAGTTTTCATGTTTTACACATGTTTTGCAAAGAACGTTTCTGGACAGTAGGAGAATTATTTAAGAAAAAAAAAGATATTTTTTTATTTAATACATAATTTTCTCCAAAAACCTCTTTCAGTTTCGCAAAATACATCATGGATGAGAAGATATAGGCTCTGTTCCAAGACCTAGTTTTCAGGAAAGAAACAGAAATAATTTGCTGAAGCAGTCTTTTCATCATTTTTCACAACAGATTTTGAAGGAATGTTTGTGAGTTTGGTTTTGAAACTTCTTGTGGGAGTGTGTCAAGTGAAGATAAAGGCTATCATGAAAGAAAAAAATATTGAAATATTTTGAAGAAAGGAGTGAAAACACTGTGCTACGAAACTGTGCTACTTTCGTAGTGCGGATCTGTTTTCACTATTTTGAGAAGTTCAAAGTGAATTTTGCATAGCTAGCATGAAGGGATGACTTGGGACTTATGCTAATCACGTTCCTAACATAAATCAGCCTTGAATTTATCAGTTAGAAGTGGTCAGAATATCTAAAGAAACTAAAAGGATCCTAAGCCTAAAAACAAGAAAACATGTTTCCTAGATTCTAGGAGAACATTATCATCAACAACATGGTTACATCAAGTTAAAGATCATCGTCCAAATTTGAATTCATGGGATTTCAGGTGAAAAAATATGTAACCAAGATTAGATAAGGTTTTTAGGAATAAAATTAAAGAGTTTTAGTCCTATTTGAAATAGGATTGCTCATTAGGGTTCCAGCTGTCAATTTGTAATAAATATCATGTTTCATGATTAGAAAAGGTGTCAAACACTATGAATTCGAATTATCTAGTGGAGGATAAGGGAATCCTATATTTTAAATGTTCTATAAAGAGAATGAGGTCGAAATATATAGGGGTTGGGCATTTTTATTAGCAAAGACTATGTGTTATTGTATGTCACCGTTTCTTCTTAACTTAATACAGAGATCTGTTTTGACAACTCAAGATTCATAAGGAGTTTATGTTTATCATTGTTCTATGGTATTCCTCAATTATCTATTAGTATTATTATTTTTATGTGATACTTAGAATTCATTTCACAATGCTCTAACTTCCTTCATATGCAAATAGACTATGTTTTTCACTGTGTTACTATTTTATTCATTTAACCTAGACTCCAAATGCCTTGACTTCCATGCTTAACAGATTGTGATGTTTTGTTAAATATTATTTTGAATCCAAGCCCAATTAATGTTTGCTAATCTGTGATACAACCAGTTATATCATTTTATCTTTTTACCCTAGAGTTAGACATCTATCCATTAATCAAAAATCATAAACCTTTGAGAGATCCCTCTCAGGTTGAGGAGGCTAAGCCTCAGCCAAAATATTGGTCTGAAACAGCTACAGAAAGTCCACTAATGAGCAGCCTGTCAGGTCAGATTTTGTGATAACATTTTGGTGTGTCGGCCGGGAGCCTGAAGATTACTCATTCCCGAAATAAAGAAGCTAAACTTTTGAAGGTAGCAGGATCTCAAGAAGCTTTTCGAGGCTGCATCTACCTTGGAGACTCCACTACTTAAATATCAATAGCTTGATGAATTTTAAATATGAGTTCCATTGGAAGAATAAATGCCAGGTATGCCCCTATGAATCGGTCTCATATCCCTAGTTTTCCAAATCCCATGCCAAAGGTTGAATGTTTAGATGATCTTCCAATATTTAAAGATGAAAAGAAAGACAATGTTGCTCTTCATTTGGTTAGGTTCCATATGCATGTACACAGTCTTAAGGTTTAGTTTCCTGAATATTGTCTCATGAAGATCTTTATGGCCACCTTAGAAGGAAAAGCATGGTCTTGGTATGAAAGCTTGCCAAATGGTTCATTATATTCTCTTGCTAATTTGCATGATGTATTTATGAGATGTATAAAGAGTGTCATCTCTCTTTATTGATGGTCAAAGACTGCTGTAAACACTCTGAGAGTTTTATTGAATATTTTGAGAATTTTTATGAAGATGATGAGTTCATGGATGAGGAAATTTTAGAAGCCCTTCATGAAAAACAAGAAGAAAACCAAGAAGAAAGGATAATATCTCCCTTATATGAAAATGAAACTCAGCGGGAGTTTACTTATGAAAGTCATGTCACATCCTCTGAGTTTGAGGAAAATTTGGAACAGATTTGTCAATCCTTTGATCATCAGGAGTATGAGAATCATTTCAAACAACAAGAGGAAATATTGGAAAATTCTTGCTACAATCCTAAGGTATAGGAAAAAGTTGATTTTTTATGTCATTCCTTGCAGCAGCTTACATCAAATAATGCTCATATTAATGAGCAAGAATAAATTATTTGTGGGAATCATTTTGAACAACAGTTGGATAGCATCCAAAAGAAATCTTTTGTGGCTGAGAATAAGTTGTTTGAAGTTACAGAAAGTTATGAGGATCATCAAACTGATCATGTCTTCTTTGACCCTATAGCTGAATACATGGAAGAGTTTTAATCTCCAGTGTTTCAGTTTCATTTTTATTATGAAGATTAGATATATTTTCAGTGGCATTGGTCAGCTCAATATCATGTTTACTTTGGGTTCGAATGTAGTCAAGAGCTTCAAATATCAGATAAGATAAATGATTGACTTCATTGTAAATTTCATGTTGTTTGAGTTAAAATGGAGATTGCAGCTGCTAGGGTAGGTAGGAGTGTATGAATAAGCTCAAGGTTAACTGAGAAATTTTTTTCAGTAGGTGTAGTTTGGGTGCTTCTTGCAAAAATCATCAAGCTTGAGCCTGAGGTGAAGGCCATTAGAGATTGAGGAGGAAGCTTTCCGATTCAAAAAGTTTTTCTTTTTTTGTTAAAAAAAAATGGATAGCAGCACTGGAACTACTGGTTCTTAGTGTACCACAGGGGCACACTATCCCAAGTGGAGCTACTATTATCACCCTAATTTTTTTTTTTCTAACTCTGTAAGTTTACACTGTTTTAGTCATAGTGTCAAATAAGTCTTGAGTCACTTTATTATTCATAAAGGTAGGTGATAGGTTTGGAAGTCTTAAAAAGTTATTTTTTCAATTCCAAATAAGGTCTTTAGGTCTCATCCCATGGTTGAAAAGTGTCATCATTCATTTAGAAATAATGTTATTAACTTTCAGATGAATCCTCTGCAACTAGCCACAAAACCGTAGTTTCGTAGCGTGGTCAGTTCAAAAATCCAATTTTGCGCTACAAAAGCGCTGCTACTTTCATAATGCATTTCAGCAAAATTGCACTATGTGCGCTACGAAAGCGCGGATTCTTAGAAATGTCATGTCAAATGACAGAAACTGTCAAAATCTGTTAGGGTATGATATGATAACATCATAGTGAGTCAGTTAGGGGTCATTTTCGAAGTGTTCAACCATTCATATCCATCATTACTACAACAGAGGTTTCATTTGTGAAAAGATATTTCAAAATTGAAAAGTCTGATATGTTTTACTCATTTCAGTTTTCATTTACTCACAACAAGCAGTGAAACATCTATGTTTCGAGTTTAAGCTTATGGTCATCTTACACCAAAGCTATTCTCATGTATCATCAAGCGAGTCTGACTCTTTATTCAAGCGAGGCTGATTATTAAATTCTGAAAGAAGAAAATAGGAATTTTTTGAAGGAAAGTATGGCAGAAGAGAAAAATAATCATAGGTCAGAACATTGTTTAAGGTTTGAACCTGAAAGCACAAGAGGAAATGACAAAGTATCAAAGCCTGGAGGAAAAGTAGACATCGGCAAACTATGAGATTGCTAGGTGGAAGATATGGAGATAAAGTTGACAAAGTCTCAAGAAAAGTTAAAGGGATAGTGAAATAGAATGATAAACCCATAAGATAATCTCTGATCAAAATGAAGGTAAAACTTGATGAAGATTATGTTTTCAGGGTCATGATGCCGTGTTCTTGAAATGATACTAATGCCCTTAAAGTTTGAGGATTTCCAAATTACAAATTTTGAAGAAATTTTCAACAAAAACTTCCTACACAACAGTTTCGTAGCACATCTAATGCAAATTTGATCAAATACCCTACGAAACTGTTGAAGCAGCTTTTTCACCATGAAGAGAAAAAACTTTTTTCTCTATTTTTAGTAGTCAACTTACAAGGGGGTTTCTGGGCAACGGAAAATTAATTTTTGAAAACTGAAAGAGGTTTTTCTTCCTAACATACCTAAATACAAAAAACTCTCTTATTTTCTTCACAAGTGTTATCAGTTGGGAGATAAAAGGCTTTCTTTGAAGCCCTATTTTTAGAAAACAGAGTTTTCCTGTTTTACACATGTTTTCCAAAGACAATTTCTGGACAGTAGGAGACGTATTTCAAGAAACCAAGAGAGGTTTTTATTCAAGACAGAATTTCCTCCAAAAAAATATTTCATTTTCTCAAAATACATCATGGATGAGAAGATATAGGCTCTGTTCCAAGACCTAATTTTCAGGAAAGAAACAGAAATAATTTGCTGAAGCAGTCTTTTCATCATTTTTCACAACAGATTTTGAAGGAATTTTTGTGAGTTTGGTTTTGAAACTTATTGTGGGAGTGTGTCAAGTGAATATAAAGGCTATAATGAAAGAAAAAAAAATTAAAATATGTTGAAGAAAGGAGTGAAAACACTGTGCTACGAAACTGTGCTACTTTCGTAGTGCAGATCTGTTTTCACTGTTTTGAGAAGTTCAAAGTGGATTTTGCATAGCTAGCATGAAGGGATGACTTGGGACTTATGCTAATAATGTTCCTAACATAAATCAGCCTTGAATTTATCAGTTAGAAGTGGTCAGAATATCTCAAGAAACTAAAAGGATCCTAAGCCTAAAAACAAGAAAACATGTTTCCTAGATTCTAGGAGAACATTATCATCAACAACATGGTTACATCAAGTTAAAGATCATCATCCAAATTTGAATTCATGGGATTTCAGGTGAAAAAATATGTAACCAATATTAGATAAGGTTTTTAGGAAGAAAATTAAAGAGTTTTAGTCCTATTTGAAATAGGACTGCTCATTAGGGTTCCAGCTCTCAATTTGTAATAAATATCATGTTTCATGATTAGAAAAGGTGTCAAACACTATGAATTCAAATTATCTAGTGGAGGATAAGGGAATCCTATATTTTAAATGTTCTATAAAGAGAATGAGGTCAAAATATACAGGGGTTGGGCATTTTTATTAGCAAATACTATGTGTTATTGTATGTCACCGTTTCTTCTTAACTTAATAGAGAGATCTGTTTTGACAACTCAAGATTCATAAGGAGTTTATGTTTAACATTGTTCTATGGCCTTCCTCAATTATCTATTTGCGGTAGTATTTGTATGTGATACTTAGAATTCATTTCACAATTATCTAACTTCCTTCATATGCAAATAGACTGTGTTTTTCACTATGTTACTGTTTTATTCATTTAACCTAGACTCAAAATGCCTTGACTTCCATGCTTAACAGATTGTGATGTTTTGTTGAAGATTATTTTGACTCCATAGCCCAATGAATGTTTGATAATATGTGATACAAACCGTTATATCATTTTATCTTTTTACCCTAGAGTTAGCCATCTATCCATTAATCAAAAATCATAAACCTTTGAGAGAGCCCTCTCCGGTTGAGGAGGCTAAGCCTCAGCCAAAAGATTGGTCTGAAACAGTTACACAAAGTGCACTGATGAGAAGCCTGTTAGGTCAGATTTTGTGATAACAATTACTATGCTTAATCATGACCGTAGTAATCTTTTATATTATATTGTATATATATGTTGTTGATTTGCATTCACTATCTTAGTTTGATTTTAGAGTTTTCTTGACATTAGTAATTTGCTTTACATTTCATCGCAGATGTTTGAATCTTCGGAACCATTTGTTGGATTTTATAATGGTGCTAGTCGTAGTACGCATAACCTATCCTCTACAGCATGGGCCATTTTCACTCTGAATGGTGAGTTAGTGAGTTTTTAAGGGATTTGTATCGGTAGATCGACGAATAATATCGCTGAGTGTAACACGTTGATAGAACTTCTCTCTGATGCCATTTCATTTGGTATTAACCGCATAATCATAAGGTTAGACTCACCACTTGTGGTATTACAACTTACTAGTGTTTATACTGTTAGAAATCCAACACTGCATTGTTTGTTCCTAAGAGTTCGAATTTTGGAAGGATATTTTGATTTTATTCAATATCAACACATTTCCATAAATTTGAACACATTAACTGATTCATTGGATAATCAAGTTTTAGACAGACATTTGCAAAATATGTAAAGAAAACATTCACAACATTGAATAGGATTGCACAATAAACATAAGAAAACACTGAAATCATATAGATAGATAGTTAATAGGTTCTTACAAAATTTATGCCCAAGACGCATTGGTCATTTGACCTCAAAATGTATGCAAAATTTCAAAGGTAAACTAGTGGTGCTCATGGTAACATGCTACAGATCTAGCTATCCTACGTCGTAACCGCATCCAACGATTAGGAAGCCCAATAGCGTGTCGCTGCAGTCGCATGGGTAACTCTTCAATTCGACAATATGGAATCCCAAAGGTCAACCCGTCTATGTGCTGCCAAAGCACAGACAGAGTCTCAGCCATATCAAGATCCTGAAGGACTGCTCTCCTGACAGCCCTCTCTACTAGCACATCTGCTTCATGCTCTGTTTCCTCCACCGGTTGAACTCGACCAACATCTGCATTACATCAAAAATTTAGTTTAGTCTTGGGAAAACATCAAAATACAAAAACATTGTATAAACCTTAGAAAAATAAAAACATGGTCAAAACATTCTTACCTATTGCACTCCACTAAGCGCCTTTTGGTAATGCTAAATATAGATCTCCTCGAAAATCATTGCATGTGTATGCATACTCATAAATGGCATCAATCTGTCACCTAAACTAGGTGAAGAACGCAGTAGAAAACACAATGGTCGATTTTCCTGCATGCCTACCTGTTAGAATCCTATACCAATAGGTGTCATTTTTCATGATTGACTTGATGAACTATGCAATATGTTCAAACCTTTTTCTTATTGCAAAGGTGTTCCATATTTTCAAAAAAATCAAAAAATCAAAAAATTTAAAAATTGTAAAGAGGGTATACCCTAAAAGAAAAATCAAAGGGTAAAAAGAATAAAATGGTCAAAAAAGTGAAAGAAATGAACCCCAAACAAGAAAAGGCCAAGGAAAGTGTGCAAGTCTAAATGCCACTACTTTTTGCTCTGATGTAATAAACACAATTGTGTGCAGTTTGTGAAACTTTTGCCACAATTTATGAAGAGTCAAACTGTTTAAATTTGACTCATTCATTTTTCAATTTCATGTTGTAGAATAGAGAATAAATATCTGGCCAAACAGTTTAATTTTGGCAGATAAATAGATAGGTAGAGTGAATAAAAGGAGCTCAACAGTTTAATCTGAGCCCTTGGATGTAATAAGTTTAGAATTAGATAGATTTCCATATGTAAAAGAAAAAGAAGATTGAAAAGGATTTGCCAGTCTAAGTGCACCCTAATAAAGAAGAAAAAATGGTAGAGTAAAGTAGGTAGGGTAGGTAGATGTTGTTGCAGAATTACATGTGATGAATGATGGTTCTAAATGTGTTCAATTTTACTTTCATCACAAGTACAAAGGCAGAGTCTACATCGGAAAAGTTCACAACAGAGAAAAGTCAAATTATTAACTTTCCCTCTCATTTTCCCTAAACATTTTACTAATTCCCCTAAGCACTAAGGTATTTGGAGATTAAAGGGGCTCAAGGCATTTCCTTGACTTTTGGAGGGACCAGACCCTTGGCCCAATAATTAAAAAACCTAAGTACTTGAAATCATCCATTATCACATTCATTCACCTCTCAAAATCTTTTCCTAAGTAAAATTTCATTTTACTTAAGAAAATCCTTCAATATTTCATGAAAATCCCTCAAAATCACTTTTTATTTCTAAGTCTAAGTGATGAAAGTATAATAATGGCATTTACTTTTGAATCTTCACTTTCTTGGTTATATTTAAGTATTTTGAGTTTACATTATCCTTTGGTCATATTAATTCTAACTTATGTATTAATTCCCATAAAAAATGACCTTGTCCTATTATATATAATTCCTTTTATAATAATATCCCCAAAACCCATGTATTATAACTATTTTAGCCAAAAGTATTTAACTCCTATCTTCAAAAACCCACAATATACCCCCTTTTGGCTAAAATATAACATTAATTCTATTCCCGCCCCTATGGTAAGAAAATCACATTGATTTAATTATCATATAATAAAATATATAAAAAACGTTTAACAAAAAATAAACCCAAAGTTTAATTAAAACCAAACTTTGAAAATAATCCATCCCCACGCATTTTTCATCTCCGACGATACAAAAGAGATTAATTAATCCTCATGATTAATTAATAAAACCAACCCGCCAATCAGATCCCGCCCGATGAGTTTATTTAACGAATAATTACACTGGGCCCGTGTCATTAAAACTCCGCCATCTCCCTGTCTTGTCGACTGTCTGATCGCCCCGTCAAAGATCTACGGCCCTCATCCATTTCGCTGGCCATCTGCGTACGAAAGATAACGCACGATGGCCAAGCGGTTTTCCAACAGTGTCGTGCTACGTGTCAGTCGTTGTATCGCATTGCTGCCCTTCCGCCTAAAACCGCCTTCCCTCATAAGTGGTGCGATAGAAATCGCTTACCACCTTTCCGCTCGTGACATATCCACTGTACCATGCTGACGTCATCCAATAAAATAATAAAAAATTCCGCCACCCATTGACTATGTGAATAAAACAAAATAAGCCCGCGTTTTTCATTTTTTCATTCGCAGTGAACAGCCAGACTCCCATGCAGTAAAACCCTTTGTAACCCAGCTGCGCTACCTGAAACCTCTGTTAACCAATTCGAGCATGGTTTACCTCCAAAAAATCATTCTAGATTCACTCCACAGACCTCTCAAAATCAAATGAAACCTTTTCGACCTCCCCTGCAAACCAATGCTTTCTTAACAATTTGTTTTGTTTTACAGGTGATCAGAAGACCACATCCTTGGATAAACAGTCGTAATACTAGTCATAAGACTTGTTTACTCTAAAAGTGTTATAAAAAATATTCAAACAGAGATGGAAGATAAAACTTACAGTTGAAAGACAAGCAAAGGAAATAGGATATTAAACAATTTACTGTTGAAACAGACAGTAAAAACATAAACTACACATTGAAGGTAAAAGGACACAGTAAAGAACAGTTAAAGAGTATCAGTGGTTAAAGTGTATCAGGTAAAAGTCAGAGTGAAAGTTAAAATGAAGTTACAGAGCAGTCAAAGGTAAAACAGTAAAAGTAATTACAGAGGCAGTAAAATGGTAAAAAGAGATGAAAATAATTTCACCAACATTGAAGTTTATCTAAAGTGAAAGTAAAACAATTAAAAGAACAAAAAAGTGAAAAGATGAAAAACACAACAAGAAGGAACATTTTGCAGAAATTTAATGTTCTAGTCATTGTTTTTCAGAAACTATTGTGATCAATCCAAGATTAATTTTGCAAAATTGAAGGAGGTTTATGTTTTTAAGAGGACCATATACAAAAACCTCTCTCACTTTTCTAATAGCTATTATGGTTTTGGAAATATTAAACAATGATGGAAAGCACTGTTTGCAGAAAATACCAGTTAAGTCATAATTTTGCAGAGAATATTGTGGTAAATCAAAAATACATCATACAAAACTGAAGGAGGTTTTTGTTCCTAAGAGACATATCTACACAAACCTATCTCACTTTTTTCACGGTGATTTCAGAATGAGATATACATGCACATATTTATAGGTTATTTTTCAAACTTTGTAAAACTCTGTTTCACACATATTTTTGCAGAGCCTTTTTTGCACATCTGAAGAGGAATTTGGGGAAAATTAAAGAGCTTTATCTCACCAAAATATTAATCTACAATAACCTCTTTCACTTTTTACATATCTATTACGGATTGAGAAATAAAAAGGTCTCATTGGACCCCAAATTTGCAGAATTGTTGAAGCAGAATTGCACAAAGAAAGGAAGTAGTTAGTGACTTGGATGCCTCATCATCAACTAAGAGTTGGATCAAATTCGAATTATCCTCTTTGTCATCACCTATCCATACAAAATAGTGCCAAATAGATGCATTATTTTGAGTGTCCTTTACTTAAGTTCTATTTATGTAAAATAGTTGGAGAGATTTGTGAACTAATCTTGATATTTTTTCAAGATATTTTAGTTTAGAATTTGTATAAATACTTCACTCTTGGAAGTATTGAGGGTGGATTATTCTACTTTGCTATAACATTGATTTTGGAATAAAGTATTTTTGGAGAAATTTCTTTGTGGCTTGCTGGATGATGATTTGAAGCTTAAGACTTTTTGCAGGATTCATGTGTCAGACTACAGTTCAATAAGTCATTTCTACCCTGTGTTTTAAGTTTTATATATGTTTACTACATCACTGTGTTTCATTTCTAAATAATTAACAAAAAGAATTAAATCAGAAATTTCTTAAGTTTACTTTGATTTCAATTGTTATTGTTCTAAATGTTTTCTTCTAAACTGGTTATAAACAATGAATTCTTAATTGCTCTTGTTTCTCTGGTTTAAGCATTTGATTACTTAGTAAAGAATTCTTAATTGCTCTTTATTGGTAATTACTCACTTTCCCTCGTTTAAACATGTTGAAATATTCTTAATTTCCTTTCATCCATTTAAAAAATTCATTCCATTCACTTTAATTTCTAAAATTGTTCTTTGTTTTGGCTATCTTGCCCTGCAAAGCCATCTTTTGTGTAAAAACTTAATCCAGTAAAGCCATCCTTTCGAATCCATAGTCCAATGGCTTGAAATACTCAATCGTGCCCTTAGTTGGCGGATTCCACCATTTAAATTCAAACAAAAGTCTTGGACTTATAACTAGCCTAATATTTTCTAAGAACAAAGCTAAATTTTAAAGAGAGAGCCCTCTCTGGATACAGATTGGCTAGATTTTGTATCTGAAGGTTGGTTTGTGGTTACCTCGGATTTAATTTCCTTTTCCACAACTTCAAGGAAAATCTGAGTGATAATGAGTTCTACCCATCTCTGCATCTGTGGATCTCTAGGATTAGACACATCCAATGTCACATGTTGTGGCTGCATCAGTGGTTTGTTCTAAGGAAAAAGATATGAAGATTGAACCATAACTGAAGTTATTCTTCCTTCCTCCCTTTGCTTTGTTCAGTTGTTCCTTTATCTAAGAAACTATAGCTTCAGACCAGTTGAAGAATGCTGGCTCTATACACTCTAGCACATACTGCATATACGATCTATTCGCTACATGTAGTGTAACGGTGCCAGAAAGTTTTGCGATCGTGAAAAGGATATTTCTCAAAGGAAAATCTATAAAATCCTAGATGTTTATCTTTCCATCTTTGCTTGGCTCTACCCTCGGATAAAAATGTTGCAAAACATAATCTCTCACTGTCTCTCCTCCAAGAATAGACCCTGAGAGTGAAATAGGAAAGCCTCTCCTCGAAAACCTGTAAGAAAGTATACATCCTCGACTGTTATGGGAACCACTTGGTTCTTAATATGAAATGCCTAGATAACTGGATCCCATGCTAGAACTAATAACGCTAAGAGTTCTATCTGTTGCCTCACCCTCGACAATCGGAAGTACTTTAGTAGTCCAAAATTTCTTAGGTCTCTTACTGTGCCCTTATCATTTAGGGAAATCATTTCCTGTTTTTCATGTTCTCTTTCCCTCCATGTAATCGTCATTGTAATCCAATGGAAACCTGAAATAAAATGATAAGAACCATTAGATTCCATTCAATGCAAAAAAATGGGCAAATTTTGGGCATAATGCAAAAAACAAAAATCTAGATTGTGCCCAACGCAGTCCGTAACAAGAGACAATGCACTGTGTATGCAATTAGTCTTTAATTTAATTGATATTCAACATAGGTTTCGACATTTAAGGGTGCGTTGCCCTCTTTTGGGGTAGAATTTACCATGGGGACCTCAAACCCTAAAAATTTGTAGAAATTGGAAATGAAATGAATACTAAAGGAAAGAGGAGGTTCATGGCACTAACCTGGATCAAATGGCAACGAAATCCGTTCATAGAAACGATCACAATCAGCAACTGAAGTTCGGGGGCAAAATCAGGTTTAGAGCTCCAAAATGAAAATGGTAACTATAGAATGGTAAAAATGAATAGTAAAACTACTTTTAATACTCATTTAATTATTTGGAAATTACATTTATTGCTATGAATATAGTTTTATTATGTTTTTTATCATGAAACAGGTATTTTTAATCCATTTGATGTTGTTATGAATAGGCTTTACAACTGATGAACATATTAGACATGCAGATTTATTTCAAGAATGATTTGACCACAAAGCATACTTTTTCTCCTTATTTTTCGAGCTTTGTTAAAAACGAAAAAGGATTTGAAGCGCACTTTTATCTCTTTTTCGAGTATCGATAACAACGAAAAAGGAACTCTTGGAGTCTTCTTTCAGCTCTTTTCAGACTCCGAAAATATGAAAATATTGCTGAGCACTTGTCTTTTCAAGCTCGTAAAAGTAAATGAATCGATATCTACTCAGTATAAGTTTGACCCTTTTTCGGACTGGGATAGATTATTTACGAAAAAGGAATACCTTGGTCAAACATGACCAAAGAGGTTCTCTCAAATATTATTTTACACTTTTTTGGCTCTGAGTGACAAATTTATGAAAAAATACTTATGGAGTTTTCTTTCGTCCTCTTTTTCAAACTCTCTAAATATGAAAAAGGACTGGGCTCTCACTGTCGTTAGGCTCATTAAAACATAAAATACCGACAAGCTTGTCGATCATGGCAAGAACCGAGTTTCGTTCATCGCTAGATTCATTAAATTATTAAATAGCGATACTTTATTTGCCTGAAGGGTTGAATTATAGATCAAGAATATGTTATCCTCCTCAAGCTTGTTAAAAAATAAAGAGGTATTGGTTGAAAAATGACCGGGGAAAATTGGGGAAAGTGAGCAAAACTTTTATGGTAGCAGGTCACTCTTGAGAATGCCACTTCACTCCATCACTATGACTGTTTGGGTTGGGTAATCTTCTTGACAATTCATTCATACCTATGGTTCATCATACCTTCACTTCAGTTTTGGGTCAATGTTGTCAACTCATCTTAGTGTCGTCGATATGTTCAAGAGAGTCATCGAGTGAATATTCATCCTTCTGCAATACTCATAAACTTTCATTCTCATGACCGTCATCCCTAAAAATTGTTATATCAAGTCATACCTTTGTTTCCGAAATTAGTAACTACCGTTTCACAATAAGGTGGCTTCCTGTCGACGACAAATCATTATCCAGGAAGTTCACTTAGAAACATCCGATTCCAGTACCATGAGGCTTGTTACAGCATCGACAAGATCCTTGCTTCCGAACCTTTGACCGAAAGATTTTGTTTGGCATTCGACATCAAATCATCTATTCATGCCTTAAAAAATGTACTGCAGTACCTTGAGATCCATTGACATTAATGGTGGTTCTCTCATGTTTGTTAACATCTCACATCATTGGCTGGTAATCAGACGATGTCTTACCATGTTCGACTACAAATCATATATTCGCATGGCTAGACTTGTACCCAAATGATCGAGTGAACGAGATAAGAAGACCCCAGATCTAGTTTCATCCATCTATGCTGTGATTTCAGGATTGTTGTACACATCATCTATACGATGACCTTACATACAGATTGTCATCTGAGCATGGGCCTATATCTGTAGGCAGATCTGTATTGGGAAACATTCCAATGTAGATGACTTTCAGAATTATGTACATGTTATTAGACTGTTTATGTGCTAAACATGGGAATTCATACTATCATCAATTTGTGATCAAACAGGATATATCATGATGTAATGTATTGTAATATTGATGCAGGTCGCCACTCCGCTTCATCTCCAGCCCATCACAGTGTAAAGAATCTCAATCAAAATATTGTTATTATTATTCTAACTTCATGCTTTAGGGGGCAATTTTTATAGGTCAATTTGGGCGCCATTCCCAATGAATTGGTTAGATGGAAATCATCTCCAGGACCAATGAATAGGGTCTATCATCCCCTATCATTTCAGTTGCTACATTCCCTAAGACAAAGAACAATACAAATCATACATGACTTCCATTTGCAAAGGTTTCCAAGATTTGAAGTTTATAATATATCATATGAGAGCTCACCAATGTTGCCTCTCAAGGGAATAAGTGCGGTTCATATGCAGGTAGCCTCATGCAAGGCTACTGTGCAAAGCACTTCCGGACAATCACAGGTGCGTTAGTCACTTTGGGAGTGAAATTCTCATATTCAGAATCTCCACTTGGCTAGTGCCTTATAGAAGATTTCACATGTGTCAAACTTTGAATCCATGTGTCCATTTGACCTCTACAATATTGGGAACATGCCTTGCCTATTACTAGAAAGTCATTGATTATGAAACTACCTTCAACTCTATAAATTGTGCACAGATCCTAGTGCTTGGTAAGGAATACTTTGAGTAGAGAAATGCTGGTGGAATTTCAATTGAGGAGTTGATTTGAGTGACATATTTCTAGAGATATCTGCATTGTGATGAGGCTGGGATGCTGCTGGAGATGGTGATCCTAAATTAATCACTGGGTTGTACCTCCCCTTCTATCATTAATAAAGATTACTTCTTACTTTTCCACATATGCATCTGTATAAGATTTGGTTTTCCATATTATGAATTCTTATTTGATGTATATGGTTTATGTTTTATTTATTTAACTAAATAACTTGAATAGACATCTGTATTATTGCTATCTTCTGCTATTTAGTGTTCATTCTTGTAGTAAATATTTTGCGCATCTAGCTGGAATTTGAAGCTATAGAAAAAGCGACAGAAGGAGACTTGGAAGCGCTTGGATTCCAAATAAACTTCTTAACTCATTTTTTGTGTCTATTTAAAGTTAAGAAAGGTAGTCATAAATTCTTTAATCTATTGTTCTAGATAAGCACCTGTCTAGGTAAGAATGTTTTATCCGTAATACAAAATTCCACATAACAATGTCAATTTTTGCAGAAATTTGTTTTCTCTGAGTTTGAACTGCACATTTGGATTGTGTACTACATGCTGAAGTAGAAAACACAAAACATAATGCATATTGATAGAAATAGGCCCAATTTTATTGTTTTATTTGAAAGTAATGAATGAAAAAAAATTGTAATGGTTCCATCATGCTGCTACAAGAAACCAATAAAATGTACTTCTGCAAGTTTTTGTTGATTCCATAATACCATATAGTCTTCATCAAAACCAAAATTCATGGTACAATTATTACCATGTGAATGAATGTCTTGAAGTCGAGCATGGGAAGAAATATATCGAATACTGATCAACGATGAAAATCATTATCCAATGCGAGACAACTCACCGATAATGTAAATAAGTGTCAAGGTACGTGAATGCATATTGACAGGGATGAATGAATGTGTTGAGGTCGAGTCACCTGCAAGATCTGACAATTAAGAGACATTTTTGTATTCCCATTGTTGTCAACAAGGAGGCTTGCCATTGATGTATGCAAGTTCCAAGGTGTTATCACTCAGTAATTTCAAAAGGTTAAAGAAAGAACTTAACAAGGTAACCATAAACCTACTTTTGAGATTAGGATCTAGCCTTCCTAATGCTCAGAGAGGGCTCTCTCTTTATGATTTAACTTTGTTGTTTTTTAGTTGATTTTAAGCTAGTTATGTAAGATTTATTGGGTTTAATTTTGATTTGGTTTGGTGGTGGAATTACTAATTCAGATGGATAGATGCAGGTTTGTTTTCCATTGGGCTATGGAGTCAATGTATCAAGCAACAAAGCAGAATTAAGTTTCTAAAGGAAGTGTTCACAGGGCAAGGTAGCTGAGCTTATTCCGATCTTTAGGCTGGATGATGAAATAGTTTCAATCGGGATGAGAGAGCAATTAAGGATTCTCAGATCTGGATAATGAATGAAATGATAGAGGTCAATCAAAACTAGGGACCAGTTAAGAATTCCCTAATCTAGATATCAGAAGAAAACATGTAAATGAAATAATAGTTCAAGACAGAGTGTTTTTAAACAAGTTCTGAAATAATATTCCTATTATAAAATTTAGATTCAGAAAACATGCAAGTATGTGAAAACTTCAGAAATTAAAAATTTAACAATAGACAGGGCTAGGATGGACTTCCAGATTTAGGAGTAGACTGGTCACAGGTACAGGTTGGTATCATCAGCAGGCACAGGGGCTTTTTGGAGGAGTTTTGAGGAGTTTATATGTCGTCGGGTGGCATTCGCTTGATATATTCCATTATCCGAGCAGTTTGGCTTTTGTTCCGGTGCATTCCGATGACTTTCGAAAATTTGAGTTATTTATGGGCTTAACTTAGCTAATTACGCTCACGGTGGAATTTTGGGAGGAATACATGATAGAACACCTTAGTGTAATATCTCATTGGAACCAAGACAAGGATACATCCATGATGGGACAATTGGACATGAGTTTCAGTGATCGGAGGAGACGTGGTAGCCGATTTACTCTTTTCTGCATTAAAAAGGAATATTTTAATAAGAGGAAAAAGTGCTCCATGAATAAAATAATAATAAAATAATGCTCTAGAAGGCTCCAAGAGATCTATAAAAGAAAGGGAGGAGGCCATTGAGGGATATCTTTGGGATCATATCATTTTATTGTATGAGTGGTGTGAGACGTGGTTCTCTACTTCAGCCATAGCCCCAGGATGGAAACCCTCGGGTGATTTGTGAGTGTTGGATGAAAACCCAACTCTCTTGAAGAGACTTCACTCAGAAGTTTTATAGAGCTTCATAGATTGGTGTGAGGATCATTCAGATCTTCAACTTGGGCTTCATCATCTTCAGTGGGTTCATTGACAGCTGTTGTTGGAGGGAGAGTGCAACAGTTCAATTTTAGAGGCCATTGCCGTGTAGCAGTGCAACAGATTGTATTGTTGGCCAGTTTTCCATCTCAGCTCTTTCTGGGTCCGATCTATATGTAAACCCCTCTTATTATTTATAATAAAATATGAGATTCTTTCTGTTCTATATGGTATTTGATTGCAGTATTTTATGTGTTTAATTTTACATGGCAATCTTTTGTTGAATAAATGTTGATTTTACAGCATAATGTGGAGTTTAGTTAATTTTTTTCTTTTTTAGTTAAAATATCCCATCCGAGATATTACAATGGTATCAGAGCTTCAATCTTGGATCAGCCTGTGGGTTGCCAATTTTTAGTTGCAGCTATTCTGGTTAGAAGGGCCTATGTAGTCATTGGAGGAGGCTCATTTGTCGGAGCTGCATTGGTGGGATTTTAGAGTTGGGGTGTTGGGAAATTGATAGGAGAGCCATATGTGGAGGTTTGCTAGGATTTTGGAGAGAAATGATTGACAGTAGCAGCTGCTTTTCCAGAAAACGAAATTGGAAGAGGGCCAAACCACAAAGGGTCAGATTTTGAAGGTTGGAATTAGAAGAAACCATTTCTGGGTTTTTCTGGGTTTTGGGCAAGGTTCACCTTCCCAAATTCCTAGAATTTTCTGAGTAGTTTTCAGTGGATAAATCAGAGGCCAAATTCAGACAACAGTGTAGTCTTGGAGCAGTAGTGCAGTTTTTGGAGGAGCTTGCTGGAGCGATTTCCAACAGTATGTATTTGAACTGGTTGACAAAAACTACACCTACATCACTATAACAACTCAGAAAAACAGTGATCATATCGTTGGTTGAACCATGGAGGGATTCCTAAGTAGCTTGAGAAGAATAAATGTTGGTTTCTTGAACCATCATGCATCATAAGACCAGAAAACAAAACCAAACAATAGACTCTTTTCAAGAGGAATTTATGCCATCCTTCAAAAATAGCAGCCAAAAGATTTGAAGGGAGAATTGGGGATTGGTCACAAAATCCTTGCACTTGGGACAGATTTGAAACATATGAAGATGACATGGAGAGTTTTGTCCAAAATTGATGAGCTTAATTAACTTTTGTCCAAAATAAGACAAGAAGAAGGGAAGAAACTAATTTGGGCTCTAAAACCAGCTATGCTTTCTCTTATACAACCCAAATTCTTGGAGGAACCTTGTGAAGGGGTCACACTTCCAGTTGCAGCTTGTCTCAGTAACATCATGAAGTTGACGCCACCTATAGCTCTATACAATGATGATGTTATGAGTAGGATTATGAGATTGATTGTAGAGGCTTTTCAGGATTTGGACAATAGCACAGGCTCTACCTTCGGGAAGAAGCTTGAGATTTTATGGAGTATGGCCACATTCGAGACTTATGTCATCATGTTTGACCCTGAGTGTGATGACTTGATCCTGCATATGTTCCAGTACTTCTTCAGCATTAGGAGACATCATCCTGATACTGTCATAGCACACATGCAGTCCATCTTGTCGTCATGTATGAGAGACCATGAGACCATTGGCTGAGAGTTGCAGACCCGGTTGTTGAGCATTTGGAGGAGAGATCAGTTGGTCTCACCCACTGCTTATGAGCTAGCCCAAGGGCTATTGAGCAGAATATTGGGCTATTTAGGAGACAATTGACTAGGGAGGAGCTGCTTCAGTTTGGTGGATCGGGGAGCAAAAATGAGCTGAGGAGGAAGGGACTTTGCTTCATCTACAAAGAACCTTGGGGGCCTGATCACTCATGCTTGAGTGATGTAGATGGTGCAGCAGAGGCAGAATAGAAGGGCATTCCTTCTGTATTCCAGGATGAGGAATCTCCTTTAGTTGAGTCCATGGGATCAGATACGGATGATTCTGGGGAGCGAGAAAATTCATGCGGAGTTGATGACAGTAGGTCAGAGCTGTATTCCAGTGTGCAAGGTGAGCAGTCAAGGGACTCTACAAGAGATACTCAAGGTGATGAGTCACTTGTGACGATTTAGCCGGAGCAGTATATGATGGAGCATGAGTTAGCAGAGGAGGAGAATATGCACATCATGCATGATAGTCCTTTGGGGCAAAGCCAGATGGGGGCTCATATTGAGTCTATGATGGATATGCGGCTAACCTTGGGATCAGCCATTGAGGTGGAGAAGTCAGATGCATAGACATCAAGTATGGTGATAACAGTTGTAGATCCATATCCTCTGGAGGTGTTGGAGGTTGATGGGATGGTTCTGCAGGGGGCTAGTAGACAATAGGAGCATGACATTCTTTATCAAGAGTGGGAAGAGCTGTTGGAGATGGTGGAGCATCCATCTTTGGGCTGACACATTGATGAGGTACAGGTAGATGTACATGCAGTTGACTGAGCTGCAGTACTTTCGGTGAGTAGCACTCTCCAAGAGTACATCGATGGGGCTTGCAGCATATCTTGCCCACTTTGGCCCATTATAGAGAGAGGGGCTTTCTTCTACAGACAGCTTTCGTTGGCAGACAGGGTAGAGTAGTGTGAGTTGATTACGGGCTAGCGACAACACTCCAGGCGTGTTCCATATGCAGTTGTTGCTATATTGGATTCTTCTTCCAAGATCGATTGGTGAGATATCATGAGTTGGTACCCTCTTGATGGTATGATTTTATTTGTAGGGAGCACAAAAAAGCACGAGCCCTTAGACATAGAAGATGTTACAGATTCCAGCTAGCAGTGGGGCACAGGTCATCGTTTCTTCAACACTCCATCCTGATTTCAGGAGAGCAGGATCATCATTGGATTTAGTCAGGGATTGGATTGGAGAGAGGTGATGAGTTGGTACACAGTTGATGGGGTAGTTTACACTGTCATAGATACAGCGCAACAGGAGACATGGTATTCACCTCTTAGAGCATCAATTATAGCCAAAGGCAGTGCGTAGTCCGAGCCATGGGACTTGGGTGATGATTGGCCATGGTGGCGTTGGGATCCAGGAGGATTGTTTCTTGGCTGGTACAGTGAGAGACCAGCTTGGGATCCCGGCATTGAGGGGTCCATTCCAAGTGGTTTGACACAGGTGCATAGCAAGGTTTGTATGGGATTCGGGCATTGGGTCTCAGCTGCGGTGGGCCAACAGAGTGGCCCACATATTTCGATTGCTTGAGGGCAAGAAATCTTGGGGTGGAAGGTCTGTAATATTCCTTTTCTTTGGTGTCACCTATGACAGGGCTAGGATGGACTTCCAGAGTTAGGAGCAGACTGGTCATAGGTACAGGTTGGTATCATCAGTGGGCCCAGGGGATTTTTGGAGGAGTTTTGAGGAGTTTATGTGTGGTCGGGTGGCATTCACTTGATATATTCCATCATTCGAGTAGTTTGGCTTTTGTTCTGGTGCATTCCAATGACTTTCAGAAATTTGAGTTATTTGTGGGCTTAACTCAGCTAATTACGCTCACGGTGGCATTCTGGGAGGAATACATGATAGAACACCTTAGTGTAATAGCTCATTGGAACCAAGACAAGGATACCTCCATGATGGGACAATTGGACATGAGTTTCAGTGATCGGAGGAGACGTGGTAGCCGATTTACTCTTTTCTGCATTAAAAAGGAATATTTTAATAAGAGGGAAAAGTGCTCCATGAATAAAATAATAATAAAATAATGCTCTAGAAGGCTCCAAGAGATCTATAAAAGAAAGGGAGGAGGCCATTGAGGGATATCTTTGGGATCATATCATTTTATTTTATGAGAGGTGTGAGACGTGGTTCTATAATTCAACCGTAGCCCCAGGATGGAAACCCTCGGGTGATTTGTGAGTGTTGGACAAAAACCCAACTCTCTTGAGTAGACTTCACTTAGAAGTTTTGTAGAGCTTCATAGATTGGTGTGAGGATAATTTAGATCTTCAACTTGGGCTTCATTATCTTCAGTGGGTTCAGTGATAGCTGTTGCCAGAGGGAGAGTGCAACAGTTCAGTTTTGGAGGCCATCGCCATGTAGCAGTGCAGCAGATTGTATTTTTGGCCAGTTTTCCATCTCAGCTCTTTCTGGGTCAGATCTATATGTAAACCCCTCTTATTATTTATAATAAAAGATGATATTCTTCCTATTCTATATGGTATTGGATTGCAGTATTTTATGCGTTTAATTTTACATGGCAATCTTCTGTTGAATAAATGTTGATTTTATGGCATAATGTGGAGTTGAGTTAATTTATTTTTAGTTAAAATATCCCATCCAGGATATTACAGGATGATGAAATGGTTTCAATTGGGATGAGAGAGAAATTAAGGATTCTCAGATCCGGATAATGAATGAAATGACAGAGGTCAATCGAAACTAGGGACCAGTTAAGAATTCCCTAATCTAGATATCAGAAGAAAACATGTAAATGAAATAATAGTTCAAGGCAGAGTGTTTTTAAACAAGTTCTAAAATAATATTCTTGTTATAACATTTAGATTCAGAAAACATGCAAGTATGTGAAAACTTCAGAAATAAAAAATTTAACAATAGAAAGATACTTCATTGAAGTTGGCTCAACACATGAATCCTGTAATATAATGCCTTTATTGCTCAATCCAGTCCGCTGACTTGAAAATGGTACAATGAACCCTTATGTTTCAGATCAATGCACCTACAGAAATGTTTAGCAATCCACACACCACCTGATACTTTGAATGATTGAAGTATTTATACAAAAGGGATTGGTGTAGATCATCTATCTTAGTAAGATTTTTTTTTTCTCTATTATTCAGTGAACCATTGAATTCATTCTCCAAAAATACACATCTATTAACACAACTCTTTGTTTCCACACTTGTTTCTTGACAATTTCAAAATGAAAAAGAAGAGCTATCCATCCTCTTGTTGAAATTCTTGCCATAGTATGCTACTCATTAATGATATGGTGCATGTTGATTTTTTCTTCTTAAATAAAAAAAAACATCTCTCCATTACATATCAACCCCCTTCACATTATCATATACAACTTGTGTGAAAGATAAGTGTGTCCATAAAGTAGCATATCCAAGTACTTGTCATTGTTGTTAAAGCCTTTGCAAATTCAATCTTAGAAACATTTTATGAAGTTTTTTCACTTACTTGATTGTGCACAATTTTTTTAATCCTTGGTAGAATATCCAACATGCCATATTTTGAGGAATAAATAAATAAGACTCTTACTACATCCATGTGCTTTCCAACCCAAATAATGAATGATATCCATGTGCACCATGAATGTTGTATGTAAACAAACCACCACCTTTTGATCATGTGCTACAAACATTTACCATGAAGTCAAGCTTGCTATATCTGTAAAATAATTCTTTTTCTCAAGAACTTCATATTGATGAACCATTAAGGAAAGCATGAATTATTCCCACATGAAGTCCAAAAGGTTAGATTTTTCACCGAATAAGAATGAATTAATTTATATGGCATCAAGAAGATAAAAGGTAAACATAAGATCTCCTGAAAAGATTATGCAACCATAGTATGGGGCTTAGTCATAAAAACATTGGTAGAGCATCCAATAAGGTATGAGGGCTGAAAATAGTAGAATATGGATGAAGGATTGAAAAAAATGGTTTGAAGAATGTGAATATGATAGGGTGAAATACATAGATCACATGTTTTCAATAGCTTTCTTATTACAATTTCCAAAAATTTTAACGAATTAAAAAAAAATTATAATGCTAGTTTTACCTCAAGTTTACCTTTTTAAGAACTTGAAATGCTGAAGTAGGGGCTATAGACATTGGAATAAAACCATTCTACCAACAAATAATTTTTGAATATTAATCTTTGAAAAATTCTGAAAATGACTTTTCATGTCATCCAATGTTGCACAAAAACATATGCCACGGATTCATTTCAAGACCAAATTGAGTGCTTCAAAAGGAAAATGGAGTGTTTTTATCTTTTTTACTACCACATGCCTTCAAAATCCCATTTTGAAGAAGAAAATATGCTGTTGTGAAAAAATATTGAAATCTGGCCTAATCTGTCCGCAATGGTGAAAAACGAAAATCTGCCTTAAAAACCCTTTGAAAAGTCCCAGACAATTGCATTTTTTTGGAATTTTTCCCACGTATTACTCAATTTACCATACTTTTAGAAAACCCAAAAGCTCAGGATTTTTTATTTCTACTCCAATAGCTTGCAATATTTGTGCCAAAACCACCTCTGGAACAAGTCGCTATAACAAAAACAGGCTGTTATAGCAATAGCTGTAGAAACTGCAAATTTCCGTAGCTGTTGCAAAAAATGTCCGTTATAGGTCAATTTGGGCACCATTCCCAATGACTTGGTTAAATGGACATCATCTCCAAGACCAATGAATAGGGTCTATCATCCCCTATCATTTCAGTTGCTACATTCCCTAAGACAAAGAACGAGACAAATCATACATGACTTCCATTTACAAAGGTTTCCAAGATTTGAAGTTTATAATATATCGTATGAGAGCTCACCAACGCTGCCTCTCAAGGGAATAAGTGCATTGCATATGCAGGTAGCCCCATGCAAGGTGTTAGGGTCCCGTGATTTGGCTGATTGGCAAGCCAAATGACAATGTAACATCAAACCAATCTTTGGAGCCCAAGGACCTAGCCTTCCTGGACTCAGAGAGGGCTCTCTCTATTTGTGTAAGGGATATCTGTGTGTTTGCTTATTGTGTTCTTGATTTTAGGCTAGTTATGAAGTAGGTTTTTGGTTTTGGTTTTTAGGTTGTGAGGGATGAATTGATCAAAGACATAAGATAGGTAAAAATATGTTAGATCAACTGGGCTATGGGGTCGAAAAGGTCAAGAAAGCTTTCAGATGGTGATACAAGGTTGTTGAAGGGCCGATTTGATTCGAGGTAAAATGGATCTTTGGGTAAAATGGAGTGAGATGGACATTAAATTTGTGAAGAACAAAGGATTTCAAACATAACTAGTTTAATAGCTGACATAAACATGGTAGGGCTAACCATTAATCATGAGAAATGTAACTATAAACTGATCAATGCATAGAAATAAACATTCAAGCCATGCATACAGATATATGACTCTCTAACTTTAGGAAATGGCTATCAGACTTTGGGGAAATACATTTAAGACAAAAAAACAACTCAAATCACTATGAGGAAATGCCTAAGCATAGTATTTCAAGCTATTGGGCACTTTGAAGCAAGATTGCATAGTTTTAGGCAAAGGGAAAGATCAGTACAAGACCTCCTTGGTTCAACAAATGACAATCTAATCAATCAAAGAAAGGTTTCAGAGGTGGAGCTATGACTAGCCATGAGTAAGCAGGGCATATCGTGAATCATACTTAGCATGCATAAAACCATAAATGAAACAAGAAAACAATATTCTTCAGTTATCAAAGAGAAATCAAGGATTCTTTAATATGACTAAGAATGAAGAAAACATAGAAGCTATAAAGAAACAGGAAATTTGAGGTGCCTCCAAGGGCATGTATCAAATCTATTCTCTATTGTCTTATAGCAAGCAAGAACATGGAATTATGAATGAAAACTAAGAAGCATAATAGAGAGGGACACTATACCATTTTACCAAGTCAAGGAATCCAACAACAGACCTCCTTCATCATCCAAAAACATTCAAGAAACTATCCAATGCATGAGACAAGTGTTTTTTCCAAGCTTGTATAACCATATATTTCTTCTATTCATCAATTTCAGCCTTATTTACATTCAAAGACTTTGGAATATATAGGCCAAAGTGAGGAAAACCTCTTAGTTCAACTTGCAATCTCATTGGCCTATCCAAAATATCTGATTTTGTCCTTGAGGCTTTGCAAAGCCCAAGAAAAAAAATATCTAATAAAATATCTCAAAAATGCTAAAAAAGGAAAATATATTGACTTTTCATAACTAACTATGCCCAAAAATAGATAAACGCATCTTAGGAAAAGCCACTTCAGAAAAGTGTATTTTTCTCAAAAATACTTAAGAAATATATCAGCAGAAAGTCCTCTGTCTTGCGGGCAGCTTTTGGATGCCTTTCCGATGTCAAAATGAGGTCTGTGATAGCTCGTTGGAAAGCTTTGAATGTCTACTTTCTGGAACAACTTGAATTTTCCCAATCAGATGCATGGAAGTCTTTCAAATACTGAATTGAGTGAAAAAAACAAAAAAATAGGCCTTGCTGATATGTGGGCAGAGTGTCGAAAAAGTGAGTGTTTTTTGCATCTTTGGGGGACCAAAACAACTTCAAATGCTCTGAAAATTTCTAAGTATATGCCCCTAAATTTAATGCATCCAATGGTACCACTCTCAATAGTTGAGGATGCTCCAAACCAAAATGGCGGCGCCCATGATTTTATGCAATTAGGCCCAAAAATGTCGAAAAACAAGAACATGTCAAAATTTTCTCAATTTTGGTGAGCAAGTCCCTCAAGGCTTTTTAGAAACATGTCTAGAAGCTCGGGCCAAAATTCCAAGCCTAAAGGTGTCTTTATCCTTTTATCTCACCGAGCACCCTCTTTGGGCAGTTTTGAGCTTTTCTTGGTTTTCTTCTTTGTTGTTTGGCATTCTAGCTTTGGTGAAGAAGTCATGGTCCCTTGCCTAGGAGAGGCAGATAGCACATGCTTTGGAGAATGCCCTTCATGATCCATGTTTTGTATTTTCTTGCCCTCATCATTGCTTTCTTGAGGGCTGCCTTGTTTGTCTTTGTCACTGCCTTCTTTATGACTGTCATGCTCTTTCCCTTCACTATTTTGTGCTTCATCACCCTTATGCTTATTGTTGTGTTGGCTTCCATAATGTTCCCTTTCATCACTGCCTCATTGCCCATCAATTTGCTCTTCGTTATCACTGCTATGTTTAGCCTCTTTCCCTTGTTCCTCATCATCACTAAAGTCATCTCTTCAGTATTGTGTTTGAGCCAAGAGGCCTTTAACAAGACATGTTTGTGGTTTCTTGAAAAGAAGTCTCCTTTGTTTTAGCACAAAAAACTTCCCATCAAACATTTTCCCTTTTGATATTACTGCCTTGCTTTGTTTTTAGATGATAAAGTGCCTTTAAACCATTGTTTTTTAAAGATTGCATTCAATTGAAAAAGGTCTTCATCTTATAACCACTGCTTGTTCTCTAATCTATTAAACAAATTGATTTCAACACCACTGTTTTATGTATTTCACACCTTCAATTTGAAATGATGAATGTTCATGTTTTAATCATTGCTTTCTTTGTGGTTAAAACAACAAAGGGACTGATTTAGAACAATGTTTCAAATGCTCCTTCAAACTGATCATGATGCCCTTCACAAAATTTCCTTTTCTCTTTGTAATTCACTGTGTTCTTGGATGCTAACAAACAATCATTTGTTATATGAAAACAAAAATCATTTTTTATTGCTGTGTATGGGCAAAAGACCTTGAATAAGATGTGTTTGTGGTTCTTTGTTGAAGAATAATCTTTTTTGTTTTGGCACAAAAGCCTCCTGTCAAGCACTGCCCCTTTGCTATCCACTGTTTTCAAAAGGTAAACAAGACATCTTTCAAGCTGATACAACATCCTCTAAAAACACTGTGTTAACATTTGATAACCATAGCAAGAACACCTTTTGATTCGGAAAACAAAGTGTGTTTTGGAAACTGTTGTTGAAATACTCCTTTAACCTGATTGAGATAACCTCTACAACTCTGTTTCTTTGATTCTAGATGCTGCACACATTTTTCAATGTCTCATAACACAAAAGAAACCTCTTTTAAACTGATCAAACCTTTATCCTTTTAACACAGTTTCTCTTCTTTTGACATGGCAGCAAATTTTCCCTTTGTAACAATGTTAAGACACCTTTAAACAAACTTGATAATTCTTACAAACTACACTATTTCCTCTTCTAGAGACTGTGTGTAGTTTTTTGTAATTTCATAGCAAGAAAAAACTCTTTCAAGTGATCCTATCAATTATCTCCCTTTTCACTGTTTTTTTTAAATCATTCTTCTCTGATTTTGATTAACCAGAGATTCTTCCTTTGAAAATCACAATGTTTTCCTCTTTTAATACTTCAAAACAACAAACTTTTTTGACAAACAAACCTTTTGATGACTTTGGCACTTTTGAAGTTTGGTGTTGATAGTGGCCTGGGCACCTGGACGGTGGGCCGTTCAGGGGCAACATGGGCGAGGTAAAAAACAGAGGTTAGGGGTAGTTTTCAACAAATTCAAAGATTGAACTGGGTAAATGAGGGTATGGGGAGCATTTGGCACTTGAAATGGAAAATTTTCATGCTTGGAGGGCTTTGAAAATGACAAAAAATGCTCGGGCCTTGCCGTTCAGGAGCAACCAGCGTTCAGGGGCAACACTGGGCTGGGCTAAAAACGAAATTTCAGAGTTGGTTTTTTTCAAATTCAAAGTAGACAGTAGGAACTGAGCATAGCAAGGACATTTGGCACTTGAGAGGGACTATTTTCATGTTTCAAGTGCTTTGGAAAAAGTAAAAAATGCATGGGCCATTGCCGTTTAGCAGCAACTCTGGGCGCCGGGCTGTTCAGGAGTGTCCTGGGCAATGCTAAAAATGGAGGTTTAGAGGTGGCTTTTGCAAGTTCAACGATTGGAAGTGAAAACCAAGCATGCTGAGGTCTTTCGGCACTTGGAAGGTGTTGATCATTAGCTAACATCAGTCATTTTTGAAAATAACCCTTGACTAGTGATGTATCAAATGTTATAACTTGTGGTGAAAAATTTAAAAGATGGTTGAAGAGAAACGATGTTAAGATAAGTCACGTGGCTGAAAAACTAAGCACATGTTCGAAAAGGGAAAGAAGACGTAAGGCTTCAAACGTAAAGAAAAAAGGCAAAGGTATGGTATAAGGGACCTTAAACAAAAATATCATAATGCTTGCCGCTTTTATATTATTCACGTAAAGTGACTCTCCGTATGTGTAATTCCGGGGGGGTCAAGGAGCGGAAGGGGGAAGAGACCCATACCCCCGCGAAAGTATGTGGACGTGTCACGGGGTGGACCCAAGGTAAGAGTGATATGGCAGAGTGAAGTGCGGGCCCTAGAGGTCTGTATGCTGTGTATTTCACAAATTCCATGAGGAATACGTTTCGAGAACCAGGTTTCCTACGCAGCAGAAAGGTAAGGTAAGTCCATAGGTGAGCTATTACTGAGGCCCGTACCAGTATTAAACCCGACACGCAGTGTTCACCAACCTCCAGTTAAACGCCCAATCCCCATGCGCTGCGTGCTCCATTGTCAGTGTCCTTTCGACGCTCACCCCGCTTACTTCACCTCTCTTCCTTTTACCAAAGAACCCTCAGTCCTATATAATGGTCCCCTCGTATTTCACTGCAGTAAAATTTACAGGTTTTTTAGCTACAGTATAAACTAAGTGGGAGCTAGTGCCAGGTCTACCCAGTCATTGTCAGTACCCCCGTGTCATTTTCCCAAGAAGATTTCCCACTGCACAGGTATTCCATCCCTCATATTCCCTCTGCTTTCCTTTTGTTTTAAAAAGTTTTTCATGTCAGTCATGGGAAAAGGCACCCCCAAGAAAACCGAACCAGAGACCCCTCAGGTCCATGAAACTAGAAACCCTCCTGGGTTTGAGCCTTTCATTGACCTGCAAGCCGAAATCTGTGATCCCCAATACCCTTTTATCATCAGCAGTGTAAAACCTGAGCTTTTTAGATGACATGTCGAGAATAAGGATCGATATCGGGTGGTTTTATCAGGCCTATACCATCAGATTACCCCCCTAGTCTACCCTGTGGTCGAGCTTATTTGCTGGCTCAGAGATGCCTACGATGAGCATCGAGGCATGTTTACCTCAACTCAGGGGAATAAGATTTTTTCTCTTTCTCCCGACATTATCAGGCAAGCCCTCTGCTTTCCCACTAGTGCGAGCTATACCCGTTTCAGTGAAATGACTTTAACCCCTCAGTTCTCTAAATTTCCATGGGAACAGCAAAGAGACTTAATTTCCTCTATAAACAACAACCAAGCCATGTCTCTTCTTTCTGCAGAACCTTTCCCATTGAGTCTGTTCAAAGAAGAAGTGCAGCCCATCCTTGCTCTCATCGTAGGTCTTTTAGGTGTAGGCAGTTTGGGGGAAGTTTCCAGGGCATGTGTTTATTTCTTGCGGTTAATGTCTCAAACGGGGGTGGTTTTGGATATACCTGGCTTCTTGGCCACTAACATTCAGACTCAGTTCCAAGAGCTTTCATAAACCGGTCACTTCCGCTTTTGTTCCATGGTCTTCTACCTCTTCTTATATCAGCATGCTGATAAGTTCGAGGGTTTGGGTTTAGAAAGGGTATACAAGGTAAATTCCCAACCCCAACCAGTTTTCGACTGGAGCTTTGCAACACACCAGTTACCAAATGGGGTGGGTTATTCCAGGTTTCTAAATGAGTTCATACCTATTGCCTACACTATCATCCATGACTCACCCTCACCTAGGGTTTTTCCTAAAATGAAGAGTTGGTTACAAGCTAGTAAAACCCAGAGCACTGGGGATTGGTACCTATTTGGAAATTACACTGAGATTTGGGTCTATGGAGCCGAGGTTCCCCCTTACCAGCTTCCTGTGTTCCCTGCTCGATGAATTTATGCTCTGGAGTACATTCGACAGACTCTGAAATCTGACCAACTCCACTTCGTCCCTGCAAAGAAAGGTTTCATCCTGAAACTCCCTATCACTATTGGCCCTTTTATTTTCAATTCAAGACATGCCCTTCCCATTGTTGAGAAGCTGCTGTAAGACATGGATTTAAGGTAGGGGAAGACTTGGCCCTACGATCCACGGGGGATTATCTCTAATAGAAGAAGGAGGAACAAGTCTACTCCTTATACACATGAATCGACACCGTTTATAGAGTGGAGGGCTAACCTTGAAACTTGGCCTTTGATTTCGCAGATGGAGATAGATTCATCTTCCACAGGAGAAGGAGGAGAAGCTAGTAAAGGCCAAAAAGAAGAACTGGGCCCCTCAGGGATAGGGTTCCACCTCCGCAAAAATCAGAAAACAGTGACAAGCGAGGCAGAGATCATAGGGGAAGAACAGTTTCTCGAGCCATTCATACCATATGGCCAACCCAACAGGAGCAAAGCTGGGCTCAAGGTGCTATGAGACCGTATCACATCCTCTGACTACTCTGAAATTTCACAGGCCATTAGAGATGATACTTCACCAGTCGCAACTGAAAGAGCCTGAAATCCAGAGCAATCAGGGATAAGTACAATTCCAAGCTAGAAAGTTACGTGGAAAAGTATCATACCAGGATTTCAGCTTCCATGAATGTGGACACAGAACACCTAGTATTGGCTATGGTCGAGGCCATTTTGGATCCAAATGTAGGTACCACCAGCTACATAGTGCTTGAGTACACAATTGACATGGCTGAGGTACCAGCCCTTGACAAATGTAATCTGTTCTAGGTGGTTGGTGATATGTTGAAAGATGAGGTAATGCAGCTCACAATCACGCTAAAAAAGTTGGAGACTAAGCATGCACAGGTGAGGGCGACCCTAAAAAATGAACAGGAAAATTCCCGCGCCCTTTCGAATCAAGTACGTGGTCTCCATGAGTCAATTAAAGGAAAGGAAACCGAAGAATCAAATCCATAGCGTTATGTCATTGAGTAAATGCAGAAGGAGGTCGCGTCCCTAAAACGCAAGGTTAGCATACCGGCATCCCACCATGTTCAGACCGCCGAATTAGCTCAGGCTGAGAAAGAAAAAGTAGACCTAGCTGACTCACTGGAAAAGGATAATGAGGAAAAATAAAAAATGGTAGAAGAAATGGCCGTTCTTCAGGGCAGGCTGACGGAACTACAGACAACCTGGGACACACACTGTTGTGTGCCAACTACAGTCCTACCGAATACTAGTTCGCTGTCTGAGCATCTGACTACAGTGAAGGCTGCAAATGCTGTACTAGAGAAGTAGGCTTCCACTGCGAGGCTAGGAATCACTCAGTTGGAAACTTCCCTGGCTGAAAATACCAGAAAGATAGAGACTATGCAAAAGGAAATTGAGCAGGAAAAGAAGGAAAAAGATGACCAACTAAAGACCATAACTGATCTCAATAGCCGCCTGAAGGGTAATATCACCCTCAGGGATGCAAGAAGGATAATTTGGTAAAAAATCATCTCGGCGGTGACAGAGCAGTGGGGGTTCCTGAAAATCATTGAAGAAACAAAATCGTCTGTGCTATATCTCCGAAGGAAGTTCCAAGAGGGAGATCTCAATTTATCCAGCAGAGCCCAGCATGCGAGAGGTTATATTGCTTTCTTGAAAGGGTTGAAATCTGATGATGTGGAGAAGCATGGCATAGCAAGTCGGTTCAAGGAGGCCATTGAATGCCAAAAGATTATTGACAAAGAGTTTTCCCGCGTTATAGCTTCAAAGGCCCTACAACATGTGGTAGCCAATATGGATCGGTTCGATACAGTTTGGGCTGAGATCACAACGGCTGGATTTCCGTCATGCTGGGATCCTACCACTCCTTCCGTGCTACAACCATTATCAGAGTATGAAGCACATCTCCAGGAAGAAATGGACCGAATAGATATATTGTTGATAAAACCGCTCGGTTAAAAGCTGAGACAATTGTTTTGTCACTCCGCCAAGAATTTGCTCTCCTTCATCTGATAAAGCACAATATCCCCACCGAGGCAAGTTTTGACGACCTCACCGAAGCCTATATCAAGGTAGAAGGATTCACATCGATTCTTGAACCTGCAGTAGATAGTTAGCAAAGGTGCATCCGGTATGCCAGCCAGATTGCCAGCTCATCAGCAAACATTCCACCACCTGTGTCAGCGACCGCCTCTACTCCATCTCATCAGTGAAATACTGTCAATTCATGATTCGGCCCTAGTGGCCTTTTTATTTTTACTTTAGCTAATTACTTTTAAGTTTCGAGTGGAATTCACATTCCACTCCAGCATTTTACTTTCTGTAAAGACTGTTGTTTAATATTTTGTTTAAAAATGGCCAAGTGCCTAACTATAAATGATGAGATACCTCTATTCCTCATCATAAGTTTTGGTTATTTTGATGAAGACCTCTAACTGATTATTGGCATGCGAGGAAGATATTTTTCCCAAAAATATATTCTCTCTCATGTTTCTGAGGCTTCTATATAAGCAAGAACTGAAGAGAAAAATAGGTTCCAGATTTTCTGAAGAATTTTGCTATGAAAGAGTTTTTGTATGCATGTTGTTGAAATCTCAATAGAAATGTGAAGAGCTTGTTGGGTCTCAACGAGAAGGAGTTTTATCTTTAATGAGGATTCTGGTCTTAGTGTTTTATAGTCTGTAACTCTGCCTTATGTGATATTGTTTAATTGTTCATTTCACTGTTTCCATTTCTCTTATATCATGCTCTGGAATGTGAGTGGCTCACTAGTTCTGGTATAAATTTATCACCATTGATACTTATACTAAACTTGTCTAGCACTTTAAATATGGCTCAGGCATGATATGCTGTTTCATTTTCCACTTCATTCATGTTTCTTCTATATTAAGTGCTATGGGATGTTATTATTTGAAAGCTATGGACATGTATGGATTCTTATCATCTTAAGCCCATCTCATGTTTAGATATGTTTATGGAATTTCATCTCATTATTAGTTAGTATTCCTTCTATATTTCCTACACAACAAACGCCGTCTGATTTTCAATCTCTGTAAAGAATTTTAGAACCCAGCCCTCCTTACAGAAAGTTGTCTTTGAGTTGTCAGATGCATTTATGTTGAGGATTCACTCCTTGCCTCTGCAATGTCTTTTCATTATGCTGAGTCTATGAGTATTCTGGTTCCACCTACATTGCACCTTCCTATAAAAATTGAAGTAGTAAAGAGCCTTGTTCTAATAATGGTCTTGGATTATATCTTATGCTCCTTACTATATAAGATGTCCTAGGCACTGGTCTTTCACAACTCAAGGCTATCTCTAGGAATGACAACAGAAGGAACTGTTTTCGTGCTTCGAAGGCCTTGGAAAAAACAAAGAAAGAATGGGCCATGTCGTTTAGCAGCAACCACAGGCGACGGGTGCTGGGCCGTTCAGACATGGCCCGGACCGCTCATACTTTAGTAGTATAGAGGTGCCAAAAGGTCAAACAAATGGTTGATGAAAAAAGATAAGGACTTTTATAATGAATGGCAAGTGAAAAGGAGGCTTACCAATTTTTAGATGCTTGGATAAAGTGCTTGAGAGCTCGGGTGATGGCGTTCAGAAGGTGACTCGGGCGCGTTCAAGGGTCACTGGGCGCTGGGCACAAGCGTCGTGCCACTCTACAGGTGCGCCACACCTATAATAAAAGTCTTCAGAAAACACCTATAGGCCTACCATGCTGCTGTACAGGCGAGCCGCACATCCATTCCAGATTGAAAGACGAGATGCAATCATCGAAAGATGTTTATCTGATCTGGTTTCCTTGAATTGAATTCATTGAATATTTGGAAAAAGGAAAAGGCATTAAAAATTACAGTGCTTCTCACTCCGTTTGCACGGCCTGTGCTATTAATTGTTAAATTTAAAATGTCATTTCCCTTGAGACCAAGAACTTTCTTCACGGAGGCTTTTAATAATTTCATTCCAAAGGGTGAGACTTTGCAGCATAGAATTTGTTTGTCTCTGTAGATGCTTGATCATTAAGATAACCACTATGAAGCGTGTTGAGCATTGGTGGCTGTTGGGTTCTCACAAATGCTTTAGTGGAAAGTCTCAAAGCACTTATGGACCATCTCAATAGATCGTATTTCTCCCAGTCGATCTCGTGCACCAATGAGTCCTCCAGAAACAACAGATAAAAGAGTACAAAAGATTTGAAGATCCAATGCATATATATCAAGAACAAGAAACCATAGAGAAACAATTGTCAAAGCATTGTGATTGTGTTTTTTTTGGATACAAAATCATGCCATGAGTAATTAAAGTTGACCAGGTCCACTATTATCCTTGTCGAGCTAACCAGTGGCTTTATCTGAAGAAAATAGGCGAATGAAAACTTGCATTCAAATATCAACAACCAGAAAAGCACATACTCTGGATTATCTGTTCTTCTTCCGGCCAGAGAATAGTCAGCCAAGATCTGTGCCGGTTTGGGTCCACTAGATTCTTCCATATCATCAAATCAAGTAAGATCGGACATCTGAAATCATCTGAAACAATAGGGAAATCCTTGGACTTTGATCTGGAAACTCTGCGTTCACTTGATGGCTGCAATTGTGCATCAAACTCCATCTCTTCTTCTCGAATTCATCAAGAACAACAAGCACATCTTTGCAGATCTGTTCTTTAGAAGTATCAGTGAAAATCTCAGTGCTTCTAGCCTGACTGTGAACCAACTCAATTTTCTCCTTAAGGTTGTCTAAGACATCCAACATTCTCAAGGAAAGTACATTTAATGCAGTAGACATGTCACGCGTTACAACATTAAATTTACTTGATACTTCTTCGATTTGCATAATCAGCCAAACATAACTTACATCGCTGCTACAGTCCTCCAGCAAATATTTTGTCCTTTGTAAAATAAAATATAATTCTCTGAGGCATATCAACACAGAGGGAGGCAATGCAACCCCTACATCTCTGACTTCTTCAAAAAAAAAAACATAGACAAAGCCTGAACCTTTCTTGTAATGCAGATTGCATTTCTACTTTGGCATTGTCTAGGCTTCTCATGACATAAGATTTGATCAGTAAGAGGAAGGAGAGCTTGTAACAAAAATATAGTAGAAATATCCATTGCAGGTACTAATAGAAGACGTCTTGAAACCCATCTTTTCCTAAGCTGCCAATTATCAGCTGGTAAAGCCATCTCTTTCTCGTTTAAAATCCACAATCTAAAACCATTTTCATATAGCCATTGGGACATTTCCAATCGAATAATGTCATCTTTTAGAGCCAGAAGTATCACTGAACCTTCTTTTCCAAATCCTTTCTTAAACAAAAACTTCCTCTCGAATAGAAAGTATAGGTGTTTTTTTTTTGGGGGCAGTCCTTTAACAATTTTTTTCTATTGACAAAAACCAAACGAGCAGCTAAAGCTCTTTCCTTCTTGAATGGCTGCAATAGGATTTTTAGTAACTTGTGGAGCACTTGATCTATGTTTTTTACCATAAGGATATGAATTAGAGTAGCAACCACTTCCTGAATTTGAACTTGATATGAAAGAAAAATATGCAATACTTTGGAAGCTCATTTTTTTTTTATCTTTTTCTGTGCAGCATACTTTAGTCTTTGAAACATGATCAAGATCAATCTTGTCAGTTAAATGATATTCTCTCTGGGCTGTCAAACAATTTCCTTTGTCTTCTTGTTCCTCGGATTTCTGTTCCTCCATTTCCTATGGATGACTGTGACCTCCATTATCCTCCGAGTATATTCTTATAAGTTTTAAATGTTTTTTTTTTTTAATGTTGCCAATGTAATTGCTCAATTGTTTGCCCACCCATTTCTGACCTTCTGTTTCAGCCCAGAATCATTTTTTCCAAGTCTTAGCCAAACCCTGGGGCAACCTTGGTGTTGGTTGAGCTATCCAATGACTATCATTAATTTATACTTCATTCAACATTTCCAAAATCTTTGGCATGTTAAGCAGCTCATGGATACTGTAGTGAACATCCATAGAAGCATCTTTCCTTGTTTGAAAATTCTCCACATTACCACATGACATGAATACAGAGTGTACAGTATTTTCAGTTGCTAACTTTACACTTTGTGAACCCGTTCTTGAAGAATTTAGCTTAGTAAAGTCATCATTGTCCTTGCTCCTGTTATTAGGAACAAGAATATGAACATCCTGTGTAGCACTAGTTTTCAGTTTGTTTGAATTATCATCATCTTTGTTAGGAGCACATGCTATGAGAAAATTTTTCAAAGAACCACCAGAATTTTTGTTTCTTTGGTGTGCTTCGATTTTGTCACCAAAGGTTTCAAACAGATTTTCCCTCCTAGAAAACTTTTCCTTTGTGAATGGATCCCCTTTTTATCCAACTTTCTTCTTGATGCTTGATTCAAGTTTCTTCTTGATTCTTGATTCAAGTTTCTTCTTGATGCTTGTTATGCTAGTGTTGCTTGGACTGGATCCTGTTTGCAGCTTTTTGACATTTTGAACAATCCTGTGTAACAACTTCATGCAATCTGAATTAGCATCCTTCACTTTTATTTCAACATTGTAAGGCATATCAAGCATATTTTGCAGCTTTTCAATCTCAATTTCTAGTTCCCTTTGATATTCTATTGCAGCTGAAAAGATATTTAGAAATATATCATGTTCCTCATTATATTTTGACCTTTATATCAGATCTGGCCCACTAATACCCAGAGGAAAATCTGACTATCAAAATTATCCAATGGTTGTAGAAAATTCTGCCTAGAAACTTCAATAAACAGTGGGAAATCAGTCTTAATAATAATTTACTTCAGCCCCTCATTTTTCAAGATAAAATTAGTGAAAATCAAGGGACTATTTATGTTAGTCAAAACAGCCCTTAGACACAAGGAAAATCAACCCCTTTTAACTCACAAAATTCAGCTTACAAAACACTGTTTGCAGCCCTTTTAAACCTATCATGGGGCCTTTCTTTTTATCTGCTGATAAGGATACTTTGATATGAACATGAAACTTGTATTGAGCATCCTGTTAGCCAATTGTATGAGGTGATTTCCATGGTGAAAACCTTGGAGAGTTGTCCCTTTGTTTCTCTGTAAATGAGGTTTTTTTTTTTTTTAATAGTGAAACTTCACTCATTTTACCATTTTTGACAGCAGCCTTTTTTTGAAATCTCTGCCATACTGAAATAAATGATTTTCATCCTTAAAAAATGGTGGGCCCTCTAATTATTTATGAAGGAGGCCTGTGTTTGATAACTGTCATGTGTCTTCTAAAAACTTTGTCTTTCATTCGATGGGGACATTCTTTGACTGAAAGTGAAACACTGTTTTATCACACCTTTGGCCTTATGAATGAGCTGATTTGCTGTGTAAAGTTTTTTGAGGAGCTGGTCCTTTATTTCTTTGTGAAGGAGATCTGCAACCTCAAATCTGGAATCCAAAATCAATTCTAGTTTGATTTCATCAGAGTCCATTCCAGTGCTATTTTGCTTATCAGGCTTTGATGTGACATCCTTACAACTTGCAATGGTGTATGAAAAAGTATAAGCAACAGATTAACATATTGATATGCAGATGCTTTCATGCAACACGTTTCATAACCTCTCAAGAATGCTGGCCAAAGTACTTTCCCATATTGTGATGTAAAATAGATTGAAACTTGTTGAACCTAAATCTGTCAGCAAAATTTATTGATCCCAGGAGTAGCCTTCTTCTTTATGAATTCTTTAGTGCATAAAAGAGACATATCATTTTGAAGTTGTTCCAAATGTGCAGTCTTTTCCAATAGAAAAAATACTCAAGAACACTTTAAAACCTGCTAATGCCCTTACTTTTCATCTTTGGAGGAGGTGATCAACAATTTCCTGAAGTTTATCTAAAACACCTTATCATTCTACTTCTTTAAATGAGGTTACATCTCTGTTCCTAACCCTTTGCTCTTTATTGGAGGAGGTCATTATCATGTTTCCCAACCATCTGCTCTTATACTAGAGGAGGTTTTCAACATGTTACCCAACCATCTGCTCTTGCTTGGAGGAGGTTAACACAGTTATGAAATTTCATCCACTTGCTCTTTGAAGGAGGTCTTCACAGTCATGACATTTCATCCATTTGCTAAACTGTGTCATCTTTCTTTGCCACACATGTCTCTTTTTTGGACTGTGTTTGCAGAGGTACATTGAATTTTATCTCTGACTAGTATTCTTATCCCAGGCTCAAGACAACATGAGAAGCAGCTGTCTTTTCATGTTCAGTTTGATGATGTATTCTGGAATACTCGTACATTTCTACTTCTGAGAGAGACATTGAAACACCGTAGATCAATCATTATATCAATTTTTCTTTTGAAACATGTACTACTGCTTTCTTTTCATTGTAGCTCTCCATTTGTTGATGGCACATTTTTTCAACATGAGAGACTTATTTGGACTTGTCTCTTTGCTTTTGTCTGGATACTGTTTTTCATTCAATTTGCACCCTGCAGAGATGCAAACAATAATGACTTTGAAACTTTGAAAGTTCCTTTAGTGTCTCATGGAGGTTTTTCCCAATCTTAAGCATATTCTTTTATACCATGCACATTCTCATCTATTTCTGTATTAGATCTCTGTAGAATTTCTTCTGGACTAAGACAATAAGACCTCTTAGTGGTGCGACCTAGGGGTATATCAAGGTTTTTTTTTGAAAATTAAGTGCTAATTCAGGTTGGTTGGTATTGAACAAAGGATTCTGGCTTAGGCTATTTTTGTCGAGGAAGGGATTCTCTAAAGTGCCACTACCTAACTTAGGGGAAACTTTCATTGATTCTGATTGTGTTTGACAAGGAGATCAAGGATAGGAAGGGAGACACTTTGTCAAATATTGGACAGTGAGTTTCATGAGAACCAAGGGGAAAATGATAGTAGACCAGCAAGACCAAGACAGCTATAGACAGGGATATTTTTCTGAAACAAGACATGACTTTGAAAACTGAAGATTGCTCTGATCATAGGCTAACATGAAGCGCTAGGAAATAAAAAAATTGTTTGGGGGTTTTCTAGATGACAAATTGACATATGGAAATCAGCTTCTAGAAAACTCAGCTAGGAATCTAGTCATCAACAACAGGTGAAAAATATTGATGACTAACAGTGGCTCCATTTGGGGAGGGTAGCTCCTTTTCAGGAGGTGTCCAGAATTGAAAATCTTTGGCTTATGAAGACCAGTGCCTTATCCATTGGCGCAAATTTCATTCTTTCTTGGTGCCATTTCTGAAAATTGACAGCATGATTAGCTTCAAAAACATCTCTACCTACCCAGCTATATTCCCTAACATTTTTTCTTGTTTTGGGTGCATTTGGACTAGCAACCCTTTGGCATAATATTTTTGAAAAATGACACTATCTAATTCTACACTTATATCCACCGGGAGTTCAGATTAATCTGATGAACTCCTTTGTTTCTCTACCTATGCTATATCGACTATCAATATTTAGTTGTTTGACAGGATTTCATTCTCTAATCTAAAACACGAAATTGAAAAATGACCAAATCAAGATTAGACAGTCTGATTTGTCATGTACTTGTGGCATGAAAGACAAGCTGCACACAAATATTATTTTTCATGAAAATGAAATTTAGAAAAATCAGGGCTAGGATACATAGTTTGTTTTTCATCCCTATTTTCCTCTTTGGTTCTATTTTGAGCATGTGGAACTAGTATCTTTTCCTAATCTATTTTCTTTGACAAGTCAAGCTTACAAAATTTGACTATCTCTTATCTCACTAACTTATCAGCAAATAAATTTAAAACATGTTCAGTTATGATTAGGCTAGATAACTAAACAAGACATCTTTTGAGCACTAGTAGCGACATTTAGACTTGCTCGCTTTCAGCATGACTATTTTTGGGTATGGGGCTGTACCATTGCTTTAGAAACTACCCTTTTTTTCTACTTTGCACTGTTTTTGTATTTTCTTCCTTTTCACCTTTTCTTCAAACAATCTGGAACTAAAAATATTCTCACAAGGATGAGCTTATTTTCCACTGTTGTCTATCTATCCTAATCTAATCTATACACAATAGACATTTATTTGGTGAACTCTCTTTTCCAATGTAACCAGTCAAGTAGATGATTACATGGGTGACTCTGGTATAGTTTTTTCATGATGTTGAAGTAATGAAAAGGCCACTTCCATTTGGCTTGTTTTCGGACAGTAGTGCTTAAGTTTTTTCTCATTCTTGGTAGAAAACTGTTCATGATAGAACCCACTACTCCTTCAGATTTCTCAAGGAAAACAACAAATGGATCTTGGAATAATACCTGATCTAGAGGATTTGATATATAGGCTTCATTTAGGACTATTATTTCTTCCACTTGGCTATATTTGGGACTCTCCTGGTAAATTAACTCTTCCCCTTGCTCATGATCACTTGAACTGTCAGACTCATCATATATTTCAGTGTAGTTTTCTTTCCAAGATGGAAAACTGTGCGAAGGTAAACACTTTGATGGGTAGGGATACTCTTTGGCAACAAATCTTCTTGAGAAATAAGAGCAACAACTTTCGTGTGATCATCAATTTTCAAGCCTTCATTTGCTTCCAATTTTTCTGATCTTTCCTCATCACTGTCATAGCTGCTATGTTTTGTTTGGTTACTTTCCTCAAGTTTATGAACTGAGCTTCCTCCCAAAAATCAAAAACTGAGTATTCTGCAAAGTTAGCTTCTGTTTGGAAATCATAATCATCAACATATTGATCAAACCTTGGAAAATCATTAATATAAGTAATGTCACCAGCCATGCATATTGGACTATCATATTTCTTTTCTTCAAATTGATTTACAAATCTATTTTTTGACTTATGATATGCAATATTAACAGGAGAAAGATCAGAAAAGTTTTGGTTATATGAAGTTTCAGAGGCTTTCTGCATGTTTATAAGTTGATCTATTTCCTCTTCAGTTAAAAAGGGAGGCATTTTCATTTCTCTTCGAATATAACTACAATAATCCTCTTTCTCTTGGGAAATCTGATTTGAAGGATGAATGTATTTTTGGGCTTCACCTATGAGAGATGATGAATCATCACTTATGCCTTTAAAGAGATCTTGTGGTTTCTCTTTCATTTCTTGCTTGTTTTCATCTTCAACCAATGCTTTGTGATGTTGAGGATAGTTAGCATGTAATTCATGAGTTTTTTCTGATAGATTTTCAGGAGGCCAATTTTCTTTTATGAACTCAAATGACTCCCAGCATAAAGGTAGAGATCCTACAGGTTTTGATTTATCTTCTATCTCATATTTGAATTCCTCTTCAATCAACTTTCCTTGATTTAGGTGAGAGTTAACTTGAGCAGGGGTTTCTTGAATAATTGCTAAGAGATCTTTAGGATGCAAATTTTCTTTCAAAGTCTGGAATGATTTAAAGCATAAGGGTAGAGAACCTAAAGGTTTTGATTCTTCTTCCACTTCAGAATTTGTGATTTCAACATGGTCGATAGTTTCTTTAGAGCATTCCTCTATGTTTTCATTTGCAACTCTATCATTAGGCACATTTTGTTTATAACTCTTGTCCTGTAATAGTTGACTGTGTTCATCCTGAGGAAGAAGTGTAGGTTGGTTGGAATAAGCAGTGTTAACCTTAACTTTGTGATTTTCTCTTTTCTCGTCAAGTATCTGCTCTAGTTTTTTGAAATCATATACCAATTTTTCCATCTTTTCCTCTGAAGATATTATTCTCTCTTGATTTTCTTTGTCTTCCTCTATTATTCTTAGCTGTGCCTCCCTATTTAGTATGTTGAATTCTACATTAACTGATATCCTTTGCATTTATTCTAGGTTCAAAGGATCTTTATTTCTTATCCGAAAAACCATCTCTGGGTCAAAAGAATTTGGGTAGTGCAAGAGAGCACATCTGAGGGGTGGCTTTATGTTAGCAGGCATTGCATGGTATACTTTATTGAACCTGGCTGAAAAGTTTTGTATTGTCTCCCCTGGTTGTCATTTTAACTGATTGTATTCCTTTATGATGAAAACTTTACTACCCATGACCACCCACCTATCTAGGAAGATTTGAGTGAACTGATGAAAATTGGTAATACTTGCAGTTGGAAGGTCCTTAAACCAACTCTTAATTTTTCCTTGTAATGATAAGGCAAACATTCTAATACGCACATCATCTTATTCTATTTCATAAAGGTCAAGTAAATCCTCAAGATTTTGGACGTGTTCTTCAGCGGCGACTTTGGAGCTTTCTCCATCAAATCTGGGTAATTTATTTTGAAGATTTGTAGGGACGGCTCGGAAGATGAGAGGTAAAACCAGAGGCTTGTATCTTTCTGGGACCTTTGTGGATATAGGTAGTGTAAAAAGATATTTATGACTGTTTGAGATTTCATCCAGAGTGGGAAAGGTAGCATGAGGCTCATGTTTTGCTAGGTTTTCCATAGGTGAATCTGGGGTAAGCACAAGTGTATAAGCCTTCTCATGGTTTGAAATTTGAGGCTTAGCTTTTCAAGGTTTGATATCTTTCCAATGATCAATGCAGATCTCATCAGTGTATTCTTGATTAGGCTCAAAGTAGCATAGAACATAGTTATAGATAAAGACAATAATTTCTTGAATCCAACTAAGGCCTGAGTTCTTTTTCTTTCTAGGATGACTGGTCATGTTTTAGGTTCTTCCTCCAGTGGAGTCTTTAGGTATATTGAGAGTTGTGGAGTCGCCAGGTGGATGTTTTTGTTGTTTTTAGAGATATATGTGTATGGTCCACCACCAATATTGATAAACACCAATCTATAGATATTTTTGGGTTTTATGAGTTTCCTATATGTAGCCCTGAGGTTTGGAAGAGTTTCCTATAACTGAATCAACATTTTGCTAAGATGGTGAAGGAGCTAGTTTCTACTCTTCAGACAATACCTAAGTTTTCTAATTTTGACTAAGATTTTGAGAGATCCTAAGGGATACCAAGGATATTTTGACTCAAAGTCCCATCGTGATCACCATTATGTTAGTGAGCGGTGGGATAAGTCAATCAGATAGTATTCTTAAGACTGTTGGAATGTTTTGAGGAATCTAAGTTTGTTTGTCACTCAGAGTCCCACTGTGATCGCCATTATGTTAGGGTCCTGTGATTTGGCTGATTGGCAAGCCAAATGACAGTGTAACATCAAACCAATCTTTGGAGCCCAAGGACCTAGCTTTCCTGGACTCAGAGAGGGCTCTCTCTATTTGTGTAAGGGATATCTTTGTGTTTTCTTATTGTGTTCTTGATTTTAGGCTAGTTATGAAGTAGCTTTTTGGTTTTGGTTTTTAGGTTGTGAGGGATGAACTGATCAAAGACATAAGATAGGTAAAAATATGTCAGATCAACTGGGCTACAGGGTTGAAAAGGTCAAGAAAGATTTCAGGTGGTGATACAAGGTTGTTGAAGGGTCGATTTGATTCGAGGTAAAATGGATCTTTGGGCAAAATGGAGTGAGATGGACATCAAATTTGTGAAGAACAAAGGATTTCAAACATAACTAGTTTAATAGATGACATAAACATGGTAGGGCTAACCATTAATCATGAGAAATGTAACTGTAAACTGATCAATGCATAGTAATAAACATTCAAGCCATGCATAGAGATATATGACTCTCTAACTTTAGGAAATGACTATCAGACTTTGGGGAAATACATTTAAGACAAAAAAAACTCAAATCACTATGAAGGAATGCCTAAACATAGTATTCCAAGCTATTGGGCACTTTGAAGCAAGATTTCATAGTTTTAGGCAAAGGGCAAGATCAGTACAAGACCTCCTTGGTTCAACAAATGACAACCTAATCAATCAAAGAGAGGTTTCATAGGTGGAACTATGGCTAGCCATGAGTAAGCAAGGAATACCGTGAATCATACTTAGCATGCATAAAACCATAAATGAAACAAGCAAACAATATTCTTCAGTTATTAAAGAGCAATCAAGGATTCTTTAATATGACTAAGAATGAAGAAAACATGGAAGCTATAAAGAAACAGGAAATTTGAGGTGCCTCCAAGGGAATGTCTCAAATCTATTCTCTACTATCTTATAGCAAGCAAGAACATGGAATTATGAATGAAAACTAAGAAGAATAACAGAGAGGTACACTATACGATTTTACCAAGTCAAGGAATCCAACAACAGACCTCCTTCATCATCCAAAAACATTCAAGAAACTATCCAATGCATGAGACAAGTGTTTCTTCCAAGCTTGTATAACCATATATTTCTTCTATTCATCAAGTTCAGCCTTATTTACAATGAAAGCCTTTGGAATATATAGGCCAAAGTGAGGAAAACCTCTTAGTTCAACTTGCAATTTCATTGGCCTATCCAAAATATCTGATTTTGTCCTTGAGGCTTTGCAAAGCCCAAGGCACAAAATATCTAATAAAATATCTCAAAAATGCTAAAAAAGAAAAATATATTGACTTTTCATAACTAACTATGCCCAAAAATAGCTAAACGCACATTAGGAGAAGCCACTTTAGAAAAGTGTATTTTTCTTAAAAATACTTAAGAAATATATCAGCAGAAAGTCCTCTGTCTTGTGTGCAGCTTTCGGATGCCTTCCTGATGTTGAAACGAGGCCTGTGATGGCTCGTTAGAAAGCTATAAATGTCTGATTTTTGGAACAACTTGAATTTTCCCAATCTGATGCATGGAAGTCTGTCAAATACTAAACTGAGCAAAAAAACCCAAAAAATAGGCCTTGCTGATATGTGGGCAGAGTGTCGAAAAAGTGAGTGATTTTGCATCTTTGGGGGACCAAAAAAACTTCAAATGATATGAAAATTTTTGAGTAGATGCCCCTTAATTTAATGCATCCAATGGTACCACTCTTAAGAGTTGAGGATGCTCCAAACCAAAATGGTGGCGCCCATGATTTTATGCAATTAGGCCCAAAAATGTCGAAAAACAAGAACATGTCAAAATTTGCTCAATTTTGGTGAGCAAGTCTCTCAAGGCTTTTTAGAAACATTTCTAGAAGCTCGGGACAAAATTCCAAGCCTAAAGGTGTCTTTCTCCTTTTATCTCACCGGGCGCCCTCTTTGGGCAGTTTTGAGCTTTTCTTGGTTTTCTTCTTTGTTGTTTGGCATTCTAGCTTTGGTGAAGAAGTCATGGCCCCTTGCCTAGGAGAGGTAGCTAGCACATGCTTTGGAGAATGCCCTTCATGATACCTGTTTTGTATTTTCTTGCCCTCATCATTGCTTGCTTGAGGGATGCCTTGTTTTTCTTTGTCACTGCCTTCTTTATGACTGTCATGCTCTTTCCCTTCACTATTTTGTGCTTCATCACCCTTATGCTTATTGCTGTGTTGGCTGCCATAATGTTCCCTTTCATCACTGCCTCACTGCCCATCACTTTTCTCTTCGTTATCACTGATATGTTTAGCCTCTTTGCCTTGTTCCTCATCATCACTAAAGTCATCTCTTCAGTATTGTGTTTGAGCCAAGAGGCCTTTAACATTTTCCCTTTTGATATCACTGCCTTGCTTTGTTTTTAGATGATAAAGCACCTTTAAACCACTATTTTCTAAAGATTGCATTCAATTGACAAAGTTCTTCATCTTCTAACCACTGCTTCTTCTCTAATCTATTAAACAAATTGCTTTCAACACCACTGTTTTATGTATTTCACACCTTAAATTTGAAATGATGATTGTTCATGTTTTAATCATTGCTTTCTTTGTGGTTAAAACAACAAAGGGACTGATTTAAAACAATGTTTCAAATGCTCCTTCAAACTGATCATGATGCCCTTCACAAAATTTCCTTTTCTCTTTGTAATTCACTGTGTTCTTGGATTCTAACAAACAAGCATTTGTTAAATGAAAACAAAAATCATTTTTTATTGCTGTGTATGGGCAAAAGACCTTGAATAAGATGTGTTTGTGGTTCTTTGTTGAAGAAGAATATTTTTTGTTTTGGCACAAAATCCTCCTGTCAAGCACTGCCCCTTTGCTATCCACTGTTTTCAAAAGGTAAACAAGACATCTTTCAAGCTGATACAACATCCTCTAAAAACACCGTGTTAACGTTTGATAACCATAGCAAGAACACCTTTTGATTGGGAAAACAAAGTGTGTTTTGGAAAATTCTGTTGAAATACTCCTTTAACCTGATTGAGAGAACCTCTACAACTCTGTTTCTTTGATTCTAGATGTTGCACACATTTTTCAACGTCTTATAACACAAAAGAAACCTCTTTTAAACTGATCAAACCTTTATCCTTTTAACACAGTTTCTCTTCTTTTGACATGGCAGCAAATTTGCCCTTTGTAACAATATTAAGACACCTTTAAACAAAATTGAGAATTCTTACAAACTCCACTATTTCCTCTTCTAGAGACAGTGTGTAGTTTTTTGTAATTTCATAGCAAGAAAAAACTCTTTTAAGTGATCCTATCAATTATCTCCCTTTTCATTGTTTTTTTGAAATCATTCTTCTCTGATTTTGATTAACCAGAGATTCTTCCTTTGAAAGTCACAATTGTTTCCTCTTTTACTACTTCAAAACAACAAAAATTTTGTACAAAAAAACCTTTTGATGACTTTGGCACTTTTGAAGTTTGGTGTTGATAGTGGCCCGGGCACCTGGGCAGTGGGCTGTTCAGGGGCAGCATGGGCGAGGTAAACAACAGAGGTTAGGGGTAGTTTTCAACAACTTCAAAGATTAAACTGGGTAAATGAGGGTATGGGGAGTATTTGGCACTTGAAATGGAAAATTTTCATGTTTGGAGGGCTTTGAAAATGACAAAAAATGCTCGGGCCCTGCCGTTCAGGAGCAACCGGCGTTCAGGGGAAACACTGGGCTGGGCTAAAAACGAAATTTCAGAGTTGGTTTTTTCCAAATTCAAAGTAGACAGTGGGAGCTGAGCATAGCAAGGACATTTGGAGCTTGAGAGGGATTGTTTTCATGTTTCAAGTGCTTTGGAAAAAGTAAAAAATGCATGGGCCATTGCCGTTAAGCAGCAACTCTGGGCGCCGGGCCATTCAGGAGTGTCTTGGGCAATGCTAAAAATGGAGGTTTAGAGGTGGATTTTGCAATTTAAATGATTGGAAGTGAAAACCAATCATGATGAGGTCATTCGGAACTTGGAAGGAACTATTTTTGTGCTTCGAAGGCCTTGGAAAAAACAAATAAAGAATAGGCCGTGTCGTTCAGCAACAACCATAGGCGACGGGCGTCGGGCCATTCAGACATGGTCCAGGCTGCTCATAGTTTAGCAGTATAGAGGTGCCAAAAGGTCAAACAAACGGTTGATGATGAAAGATAAGGACTTTTATAATGAATGGCAGGTGAAAAGGAGGTTTACCAATTTTTAGATGCTTGGATAAAGTTCTTGAGAGCTCGGGCGATGGCGTTCAGAAGGTGAACCGGGCGTGTTCAAGGGTCACTGGGCGCTGGGCACAGGCGTGCCGCGCCACTCTACAGGAACACCATGCCTATAATAAAAGTCTTTAGAAAACACCTACAGGCCTACCGCGCTACTATACAGGCACGCCGCACATCCCTTCCAGCTTGAAAAATGAGATGCAATCCTCAAAAGATGTTTATCTAATCTAGTTTCCTTGAATTGAATTCATTGAATATTTGGCAAAAGACAAAGGCATTAAAAATTACAGCGCTTCTCACTCTGTTTGCACGGCCTGTGATATTAATTTTTAAATTTAAAAAGTCATTTCCTTTGAGACCAAGAACTTTCTTCACGGAGGCTTTTAATAATTTCATTCCAAAGGGTGAGACTTTGCAGCATAGAATTTGTTTGTCTCTATAGATGCTTGATCATTAAGATAACCACTATGAAGCATGTTGAGCATTGGTGGCTGTTGGGTTCTCACAAATGCTTCAGTGGAAAGTCTCAAAGCGCTTATGGACCATCTCAATAGATCGTATTTCTCCCAGTCGATCTCGTGCTCTAATGAGTCCTCCAGAAACAACAGATAAAAGAGTACAAAATATTTGAAGATCCAATGCATATATAGCAAGAACAAGAAACCATAGAGAAACAATTGTCAAAGCATTGTGATTGTGTTTTTTTTGGATACAAAATCATGCCATGAGTAATTAAAGTTGACCAGGTCCACTATTATCCTTGTCGAGCTAACCAGTGGATTTATCTTAAGAAAATAGGCTAATGAAAACTTGCATTCAAATATCAGCAACCATAAAAGCACATACTATGGATTATCTGTTCTTCTTCCGGCCAGAGAATAGTCAGCCAAGATTTGTGCTAGTTGGGGTCCACTGGATTCTTCCATATCATCAAATCAAGTAATATCAGACATCTGAAATCATCTGGAACAACAGGGAAATCCTTGGACTCTGATATGGAAACTCTACATTCACTTGATGCCTGCAATTGTGCATCAAACTCCATCTCTTCTTCTTGAATTCATCAAGAACAACAAGCACGTCTCTACGGATCTGTTCTTTAGAAGTATCAGTGAAAATCTCAGTGCTTCTGGCCTAACTGTGAACCAAATCAATTTTCTCCTTAAGCTTGTCTGAGACATCCAGCGTTCTCAAGGAAAGTACATTCAATGCAGTAGCCATGTCATGCGTTACACATGAAATTTACTTAATACTTCTTCGATTTTCATAATCAGCCAAACACAACTTACATCGCTGCTACAGTCCTCCAGCAAATATTTGGTCCTTTGTAAAATAAAATATAATTCTCTGAGGCATATCAACGCAGAGGGAGGCAATGCAACCCCTACATCTCTGACTTCTTCAAAAAACAAAACATAGACAAAACCTGAACCTTTATTATAATGCAGATTGCATTTCTCCTTTGGCATCGTCTAGGCTTCTCACGACATAAGATTTGATCAGTAAGAGGAAGGAGAGCTTGTAACAAAAATATAGTAGAAATATCCATTGTAGTTACTAATAGAAGACGTCTTGAAACCCATCTTTTCCTAAGCTGCCAATTATCAGCTGGTAAAGCCATCTCTTTCTCGTTTAAAATCCACAATCTAAAACCATTTGCATATAGCCATTGGGACATTTCCAATCGACTAATGTCATCTTTTAGAGCCAGAAGTAACATTGAACGTTCTTTGCCAAATCCTTGCTTAAACAAAAACTTCCTCTCGAATAGAAAGTATAGGTGTTTTTTTTTTTCTTCTTTCTGGGGCAGTCCTTTAACAATTGTTTTCTATTGACAAAAACCCAACGCGCAGCTGAAGCTCTTTCCTTCTTGAATGGCTGCAATAGGATTTTTAGTAACTTTTGGAGCACTTGATCTATGCTTTTTACCATAAGGATATGAATTAGAGTAGCAACCACTTCCTGACTTTTAAATTGATATGAAAGAAAAAGATGCAATACTTTGGAAGCTCATTTATTTTTTTTATATTTTTCTATGCATCATACTTTAGTCTTTGAAACAGGATCAAGATCAATCTTGTCAGTTAAATGATATTCTCTCTGGGCTATCAAACAATTTCCTTTGTCTTCCTGTTCCTCGGATTTCTGTTCCTTCATTTCCTGTGGATGACTGTGACCTCCATTATCCTCCGAGTATATTCTTATAAGTTTTAAATGTTTTTTTTTTTTAATGTTGCCAATGTAATTGCTCAATTGTTTGCCCACCCATTTCTGACCTTCTGTTTCAGCCCAGAATCATTTTTTCCAAGTCTTAGCCAAACCCTGGGGCAACCTTGGTGTTGGTTGAGCTATCCAATGACTTTCATTAATTTCTAATTCATTCAACATTTCCAAAATATTTGGCATGTTAAGCAGCTCATGGATACTGTAGTGAACATCCATAGAAGCATATTTCCTTGTTTGAAAATTCTCCACATTACCACATGACATGCATACAGATTGTATAGTATTTTCAGTTGCTAACTTTACACTTTTTGAACCTGTGCTTGAAGAATCTAGCTCAGTAAAGTCATCATTGTCCTTGCTCCTATTATTAGGAACATGAATATGAACATCCTGTGTAGCACTAGTTTTCAGTTTGTTTGAATTATCATCATCTTTGTTAGGAGCACATGCTATGAGAAAAATTTTCAAAGAACCACCATAATTGTTGTTTCTTTGGTGTGCTTCGATTTTGTCACCAAAGGTTTCAGATAGATTTTCCATCCTAGAAAACTTTTCCTTTGTGAATGGATCCCTTTTTTATCCAACTTTCTTCTTGATGCTTGATTCAAGTTTCTTCTTGATTCTTGATTCAAGTTTCTTCTTGATGCTTGTTATGCTAGTGTTGCTTGGACTGGATCCTGTTTGCAGCTTTTTGACATTTTGAACAATCCTGTGTAACAACTTCATGCAATTTGAATTAGCATCCTTCACTTTTATTTCAACATTGTAAGGCATATCAAGCATATTTTGCAGCTTTTCAATCTCAATTTCTAGTTCCCTTTGATATCTATTGCAGATGAAAAGATATTTAGAAAGATATCATGTTCCTCATTATATTTTGACCTTTATATTAGATCTGGCCCACTAATATCCAGAGGAAAAGCTGACTATCAAATTTATCTAATGGTTGTAGAAAATTCTGCCTAGAAACTTCAATAAACAGTGGGAAATCAGTCTCAATAATAATTTACTTCAGCCCCTCATTTTTCAAGATAAAATTAGTGAAAATCAAGGGACTATTTATGTCAGTCAACACAACCCTTAGACACAAGGAAAATAAACCCCTTTTAACTCACAAAATTAAGCTTACAAAACACTGTTTGCATCCCTTTTAAACCTATCATGGAGCCTTTATTTTTATCTGCTAATAAGGATAGTTTGGTATGAACATGAAAATTGTTTTGAGCATCTTGTTAACCATTTGTATGAGGTGATTTCCATGGGGAAAAACTTGGAGAACTTTCCCTTTGTTTCTCTGTAAATGAGGTTTTTTTTTTTTAAAGTAGTGAAACTTCACTCATTCTACCATTTTTGATAGTAGTCTTTTTTTGAAATCTCTGCCATACTGAAATAAATGCTCTTCATCCTTAGACAATGGTGGGCCCTCTACTTATTTATGAAGGAGGCCTATGTTTGATGATTGTCACGTGTCTTCTAAAAACTCTGTCTTGTATGGAATGAAAGGAGTGCTAAAACTTTCAGACTTGAATTGTTGTTTATAGAGGAGTCCATTATCAAGACAACCTTGCAGCCTTTCAATCAATCATAGGGTAAATTGATTGCTTCATGAAGTAAGGAGGCTTCTTAACAATCTGTCTTGATTTTCTACTTGGTCCTGAATCAAGTCATGCCATGATAATTTCCTGAGGCCTTATGTTTATGATGAAAAGGGGTTAATAACGTTTTCCATTACAACCTTTGAAGTGTAATGAAAAACCCCTTGCTTTTGAAGTGACGAGGGTCCTTTCATAGGCATATCCTTTGATTTTTCACCAAGGAGATTATCATTTTTATCCTTATTTCAGCTTGTCAACACCATCATGCATTTCTCTATCATCTGGATCTGGTTCTGAAAATTCTTGTTCCAAATCAATGCTTGCATATTTTTTATTAACTCTTGCTCTAGAACAATCATCTGGATCAGCTTCATATTCAGTTTGTATTTGTCAGTGAAATAGACCTGACAGCAAGAGATGTAAAATTCTCTCCAGTCAATATTTATCAAAACTCTGTAAAGGGCTTATGTGTGCCAACTTTTATGGAATTCTCATCTCCATATAAAATGTACAGAAGCTCTGACCCAGGTTTTTGAGGATGATTTTGAGGACTTTTAGATATTTTTGTTAGCCTTACTAAAAGCCAAAGCAAACCACAGATTCCGAAGATAATGAAAAGACCAAAGACTCCTATATGTGCCATTATAATGGGTGAAAAAATTGAGCTCATAACACTGCCAGGATGAAATCCAGCCATCAAAAACCCAGGTACTTTGCTCTTTATTGAAGAGGAGCTAGCACTATGACCTAAAGTCATTAAAAAGAAACATGTTGGCCCTCTACTTTTAAATGAAGGAGGTCTTATTGATGTTAGCCCTTTCCTTATACCAGAGGAGGTTAAGAACACGTCACCCAACCATCTGCTCTTGCTTGGAGGAGGTGCTCTGATTATGACATTTCATCCACTTGCTCTTTGAAGGAGGTATTCATAGTACTGTGACATTTTCATCCATTGGTCGAGCTTGTGTCATCTTTATTTGCCATATCTCTGCTTGGTATATCGGAATAGGTAATAAAGTATAAATGTGTTCTTGAGAGGCAGAGGTACATTGGGTTTTCTCTTTGACTAGTGTTCTTATCCCAAGGCTTGAGCGGCATAAGCCTGATTTGTATTCTTATGTACTATGATGATATCCTCGAGAAAACTTATGCAGCATTACCTCTGAAAGACACACTGAAACACTGTAGATCAACCTTATATCAGTTTGGCTTTTGAAACAATGTACTCCTACTTTCTTTTCATTGCATCTCTCCACCTGCTGATGGCAAATTTCTTCAACATGAGAGACTTATTTGGACTTGTCTCCCTGCTCTTGTCTGGCTACTATTTGTCATCCAATTTTCACCCTGCAGAGATGCAAAAAATATGACTTTGAACCTTTGAAAGCTCCTTTAGTGTCTTATGGATATTTTTCCCAATATTAAGCATATTCTTTTAGACTGTGCACATGCTCATCTCTTTCTGTATTAGATCTTTGTAGAATTTCTTCCGGACTGAGACAACAAGACCTCTTAGTGGCGCGGCCTAGGGGTATATCAAGGCTTTTTTTTGTAGATTAAGCGCTAATTCAGGTTGGTTGGTATTGAACAAAGAATTCTGGTTCAGGCTATTTTTGTCGAGGAAGAGTTTCTCTAAAGCACCACTACCTAACTTAGCGACAACTTTCATTAATTCTGATTGTGTTTGACAAGGAGATCAAGGATAGGAAGGGAGACACTTTGTAAAATATTGGACAGTGAGTTTCATGAGAACTAAGGGGAAAATGATAGTAAACCAGCAAGACCAAGACAACTCTAGACAGGGATATTTTGTTGAAACAAGACATGACTTTGAAAACTGAAGATTGCTTTGATCATAGGCTGACAGGAAGGGCTAGGAAAGCAAAAATTTGTTTGGGTGTTTTCTAGATGACAAATTGACATATGGAAATTAGCTTCTAGAAAACTTAGCTAGGAATCTAGTCATCAAAAATAGGTGAAAAATACTGATGACTAACAGTGGCTCCATTTGGGGAGGGCAGCTCCTTTTCAGGAGGTGTCCAAAATTGCAGATCTTTGGCTTATGAAGACCAGTGCCTTATCCATTGGCGCAAATTTCATTCTTTCTTGATGCCATTTCTTAAAATTGACAGCATGATTAGCTTCAAAAACATCTCTACTTACCTAGCTATATTCTCTAACATTTTTTTTTTCTTTCGGGTGCATTTGGACTAGCAACCCTTTGGCATAATATTTTTGAAAAATGACACTATCTAATTCTACACTTATATCCACTGGGACTTCAGATTAAAATGATGAACTCCTTTGTTTCTCTACCTATGCTAGATCGACTGTCAAGATTAAGCTGTTTGACAGGATTTCATTCTCTAAAACACGAAATTGAAAAATGACCAAATCAGGATTAGACAGTCTGATTTGTCATGTACTTGTGGCATGAAAGACAAGATGCACACAAATATTATTTTGCATGAAAATGAAATTTAGAAAAATTAGGGCTAGGATACATAGTTTGTTTTTCATCCCTGTTTTCCTCTTTGGTTATGTTTTGAGCATGTGGAACTAGTATATTTTCCTAATCTATTTTCTTTGACAATTCAAGCTTACACAATTTGACTATGTCTTCTCTCACTAACTTATCAGCAAATAAATTTAAAACATGTTCAGTTATGATTAGGCTAGATAACTGAACAAGACATCTTTTGAGCACTAGTAGTGGCATTTAGACTTGCTCGCTTTCAGCATGAATATTTTTGGGTATGGGGCTGTACCATTGCTTTAGAAACTGCCCTCTTTTTTTACTTTTCACTGTTTTTGTATTTTCTACCTTTTCACTTTTCTTCAAACAATCTGGAACTAAAAAGATGCTCACAAGGCTGAGCTTATTTTCCACTACTGTCTATCTATCCTAATCTAATATATACACAATAGACATTTATTTGGTGAACTCTCTTTTCCAATGTAGCCAGTCAAGTAGATGATTACATGGGTGACTTTGGTTTAGTTCTTTCATGATGCTGAAGTAATGAAAAGGCCGCCTCCATTTGGCTTGTTTTCGAAAAGTAGTGCTTAAGTTTTTTCTCATTCTTGGTAGAAAAATGTTCATGATAGAACCCACTACTCCTTCAAATTTCTCAAGGAAAACAAAAAATGGATCTTGGAATAATACCTGATCTACAGAATTTGATATGTAGGCTTCATTCAGGACTACTCTTTGTTCTACTTGGCTATGCTTGGGACTTTCTTGGGAAAGAAACTCTTCCCCTTGCTCATGATCACTTGGATTGTCAGACTCATCATATATTGCAGTGTAGTCTTTCCAAGCTGATGTGCTCTGATTAAGTGAACTGAAAACTGTGTGAAGGTCATCATGTTGATGAGCAGGGATACACTTTGGCAACAAATCTTCTTGAGAAAGAAGAGCAACAACTTTCTTGTGATCATCAATTTTCAAGCCTTCATTTGCTTCCAAATTTTCTGAGCTTTCCTCATCACTATCATAGCTGCTATGTTTTGTTTGGTTACTTTCCTCAAGTTTATGAAATTGAGCTTCCTCCCAAAAATAAAAAACTGAGTATTCTGCAAATTTAGCTTCTGTTTGGAAATCATCATCATTATCAACATATTGATCAAACCTTGGAAAATCATATTATAATTAATGTCACCAACCATGCATATTGGACTATTAGATTTTTTTTCTTCAAATTGATTTACAAATCTATTTTTTGATTTATGATATGCAAGATTAACAGGAGAAAGATCAGAAAAGTTTTGGTTATATGAAGTTTCAGAGGTTTTCTGCATGTTTATAAGTTGATCTATTTCCTCTTCAGTTAAAAAGGGAGGCATTTTCATTTCTCTTCGGATATAACTACAATAATCCTCTTTCTCTTGGGAAATCTGATTTGAAGGATGAATGTCTTTTTGGGCTTCACCTATGAGAGATGATGAATCATCACTTATGCCTTTAGAGAGATCCTGTGGGTTCTCTTTCATTTCTTGCTTGTTTTCATCTTCAACCAATTCTTTGTGATGTTGAGGATAGTTAGCATGTAATTCATGAGTTTTTTCTGATAGATTTTCAGGAGGCCAATTTTCTTTTATGAACTCAAATGACTCCCAGCATAAAGGTAGAGATCCTACAGGTTTTGATTTATCTTCTATCTCAAATTTGAATTCCTCTTCGATCAACTCTTCTTGATTTAGGTGAGAGTTAACTTGAGCAGGGTTTTCCTGAATAACTACTGAGAGATCTTTAGGATGCAAATTTTCTTTCAAAGTCTGGAATGATTTAAAGCATAAGGGTAGAGAACCTAAAGGTTTTGATTCTTCTTCCATTTTAGAATCTGTGATTTCAAAATGGCTGATAGTCTCTTTAGAGCATTCCTCTATGTTTTTATTTGCAACTTTCCCATTAGGCACATTTTGTTTATAACTCTTGTCTTGTAATAGTTGAGTGTGTTCATCCTGAGGAAGAAGTGTAGGTTGGTTTGAATAAGCAGTGTTAACTTTGTGTTTTTCTCTTTTCCTATCAAGTAGATGCTCTAGTTTTCCGAACATACATACCAATTTTTCCAACTTTTCCTCTGAAGATATTAGTCTCTCTTGATTTGCTTTGTCTTTCTCTATTATTCTTAGTTGTGCCTCCCTATTTAGTATGTTGAATTCTACATCAACTGCTATCCTTTGCATTTCTTCTAGGGTCAAAGGATATTTATTTCTTATCCGGAAAACCATCTCTGGGTCAAAAGAATCTGGGTAGTGCAAGAGAGCACATCCGAGGGGTGGCTTTATGTTAGCAGGCATTGCATGGTATACTTTATTGAACCTGGCTGAAAAGTTTTGTATTGTTTCCCCTGGTTGTCTTTTTAACTGATTGTATTCCTTTATGATGAGAACTTTATTACCCATGACCACCCACCTATCTAGGAAGATTTGAGTGAACTGATGAAAATTGGTAATGCTTGCAGCTAGAAGGTCTTTAAACCAACTCTTAATTTTTCCTTGTAATGATAAGGCAAACATTCTAATACGCACATCATCTTCTTCTATTTCATAAAGGTCAAGTAAATCCTCAAGATTTTGGACGTGCTCTTCAGCGGTGACTTTGGAGCTTTCTCCATCAAATCTGGGTAATTTATTTTGAAGATTTGCAGGGAGGGCTTGGAAGATGGGAGGTAAAACCAAAGGCTTGTATCTTTCTGGGACCTTTGTGGATATAGGTAGTGTAAAAAGAGATTTATGACTATTTGAGGTTTCAGCCAGAGTGGGAAAGGTAGCATGAGGCTCATGTTTTGCTAGGTTTTCCATAGGTGAATCTGGGGTAAGCACAGGTGTACAAGCCTGCTCATGGTTTGAAATTTGAGGCTTAGCTTTTCTAGGTTTGAGATCTTTCCAATGATCAATGTAGATCTCATCGGTGTATTCTTGATCAGGCTCAAAGTAGGATAGAACATAGTTATAGATAAAGACAATAATTTCTTGAATCCAACTAAGGCCTGAGTGCTTTTTCTTTCTAGGATGACTGGTCATGTTTTAGGTTCTTCCTCCAGTGGAGTCTTTAGGTCTATTAAGAGTTGTGGAGTCGCTAGGTGGATTTCTTTGAGATCTATGGTCCACCACCAACACTATCAAAGATGCTTTCGAGAAAAAATTTTCTTGCAAACTTTGAGATGAAGACTTGCAAGGAAGAGTGATTCACTTGGTTTTAATAGTTTGCTAGGCTGTTTGGATAAGCTAATGGTTCTATTTGCAAGATTATTTCTGTTTATCTCCTATGTTTAGGTGAAGTCTTCTGAATCGCTAAGTTATACTTAGTTTGTCACTGATTACAGAGTTTGCACCATAAGTTTTAAGTTTTTGGAAAGGATGAGTCAACAGAAAGGTATGGTTTATGAATTTTTTGGTTTTTTATGGAGTTTTTAGGCCTACTAGAGGTTAGTGGAGTCGCCAGGTGGAACTTGGTTGTTTTTGTAAAGATGTAGCTATGGTCCACCACCATTAACTAGGGAAAAGACAATCTGGGAATGTTTTGGGGTTTTTTGAGTTTTATGTGCAGCCTATGGTTTATTAGAGTGTTCTAAACCTGTTTCATCACTTTGCTAGGGTGGTGAGAACAAAAAGAGTTTACTCTAAATGATTCTATGGACTGCTTGCCTATTTAAATTTTAAAGACTAATGAATCTACAAGAGTTTGCTAGACTGTTATGTACTTAGTTAGCCCACCGTGCTCGCCATTATGTTAGGGTCTCGTGATTTGGCTGATTGGCAAGCCAAATGATAGTGTAACATCAAACCAGTCTTTGGAGCCCAAGGACCTAGCCTAACTAGACTCAGAGAGGGCTCTCTCTATTTGTGTAAGGGATATCTGTGTGTTTTCTTATTGTGTTCTTTATTTGAGGCTAGTTATGAAGTAGGTTTTTGGTTTTTGTTTTTAGGTTGTGAGAGATGAACTGATCAAAGACATAAGATAGGTAAAAATATGTCAGATCAACTAGGCTATGGGGTCGAAAATGTCAAGAAAGCTGTCAGATGGTGATACAAGGTTGTTGAAGGGCCGATTTGAGCGAGGTAAAATGGATCTTTGGGTAAAATGGAGTGAGATGGACATTAAACTTGTGAAGAAAAAAGGATTTCAAACATAAATAGTTTAATAGCTGACATAAACATGGTAGGGCAAACCATTAATCATGAGAAATGTAACTATAAACTGATCAATGCATAGAAATAAACATTCAAGCCATGCATAGAGATATATGACTCTCTAACTTTGGGAAATGGCTATCAGACTTTGGGGAAATAAATTTAAGACAAAAAAACAACTCAAATCACTATGAAGGAATGCCTAAACATAGTATTCCAAGCTATTGGGCACTTTGAAGCAAGATTGCATAGTTTTAGGCAAAGGGAAAGATCAGTACAAGACCTCCTTGGTTCAACAAATGACAATCTAATCAATCAAAGAGAGGTTTCAGAGGTGGATCTATGACTAGCCATGAGTAAGCAGGGCATACCGTGAATCATACTTAGCATGCATAAAACCATAAATGAAACAAGCAAACAATATTCTTAAGTTATTAAAGAGCAATCAAGGATTCTTTAATGTGACTAGGAATGAAGAAAACATGGAAGCTATAAAGAAACAGGAAATTTGAGGTGCCTCCAAGGGCATGTCTCAAATCTATTCTCTACTGTCTTATAGCAAGCAAGAACATGGAATTATGAATGAAAACTAAGAAACAAAATAGAGAGAGAGACACTATACCATTCTACCAAGTCATGGAATCCAACAACAATCCTCTTTCATCATCCAAAAACATCCAAGAAACTATCCAAAAGCATGAGACAAGTGTTTCTTCCAAGCTTATATGACCATATATTGCTTCTATTCATCAATTTAAGCCTTATTTACAATTAATACTCTTAGAATATATAGGCCAAGATGAGGGAAATCCTCCTAGTGCAACTTGCAATCTCATTGGCCCATCAAAAATATCTGATTTTGTCCTTGAGGCTTTGCAAAGCCCAAGGCACAAAATATCTATGAAAATATCTAAAAAATGCTAAAAAAGGAATTATATTGAATTTTTATGACTGATAATGTCCCAAAATAGCTTAACGCACATTTGGAGAGGCTACTTCAGAAAACTGCCTTTTTTGGCCAAAAAGCACTAAGGGCGCACTAGCAGAAAATTTCCTGTATTTCGGATGACGTTTGAGGGGCTTCCTGATGTCGAAACGAGGCCCATGATGGCTCGTTGGAAAGCTCTAGATGTATACCTTTTGGAAAAACTTGAATTTCCCCAATATGACTCCTAGAAGTCTATCAAATACTGAACTGAGTGAAAAAAAAACCCAAAAAATAGGCCTTGCTGATATGTGGGCATAGTGTCGAAAAAGTGAGTGTTTTTTGCATCTTTGGAGAACCACAACATCTTCAATTGCTTTGAAATTTTCTAAGTAGATTCCCTTGAATTTGATACATCCAATGGTACCACTCTCAATAGCTGAGGATGCTCCGAGAAAAAATGGTGGCGCCCATGATTTTATGCAATTAGGCCAAAAAATGACAAAAAAAAAGATCATGTCGAAATTTGCTCAATTTTGGTGAGCAAGTACCTCAAGGATTCTTAGAAACATGTCTAGAAACTCGGGCCAAAATTGCAAGCCTAGAGGTGTCTTTCTCCTTTTTTCTCACCGGGTTCTCTCTTTGGGCGATTTTGAGTTTTTCTTATGCATCCTTCAATTTCCTTTGGTCAAACTAATTTGGCTTTTTGTAGCGCCCGTTGCTTCTGATGATCTTCACTGACTTACCAAGACAAAATTTAGGAATGATTATTGAAAAAATATTCAACCAAGACACCTTTTACTCCTTGCAAATCAATTTGTTTCTTTGATGCTGGCAAACAAGTATTTGTCAAAAATCAAAACAATTTCACCTCTTCGGAATTGTTTTTGAGTAAAGAGGTCTTTGAAAAGATCTTGTTTGTGGTTTCTTGAAAATAAGTCTCATTTTTTTTAGCACAAAAACTTTCCCCTCAAACATTTTCCCTTTTGATATCACTTCGTTGCTTTGTTTTTAGATGATAAATCGCCTTTAAAACACTGTTTTTAAAGATTGCATTCAATTGACAAAGGTCTTCATCTTATAACCACTGCTTCTTCTCTAATCTATTAAAAAAAATTCTTTCCACACCACTGTTTTATGTATTTCACACCTTCAATTTGAAATGATGACTGTCCATGTTTTAATCACTGCTTTCTTTGTGATTTAAACAACAAAGGGACTGATTTAAAACACTTTTTTAAATGCTCCTTCAAACTGATCATAGTGACCTTCACAAAATTTCCTTTTCTCTTTGTAATTCACTATGTTCTTGGATGCTAACAAACAAGAATTTGTTAAATGAAAACAAAAATCACTTTTTATTGCTTTGTATGGGCATAAGAGCTTGAATAAGATGTGTTTGTGGTTCTTTGTTGAAGAAGAGTCCTTTTTGTTTTGGCACAAAAATCCTCCTGTCAAGCACTACCCCTTTGTTATCCACTGTTTTCAAAAGGTAAACAAGACATCTTTCAAGCTGATACAACATCCTCTAAAAACATTGTGTTAACGTTTGATAACCATAGAAAGAACACCTTTTGATTTAGCGAACAAAGTGTGTTTTGGAAACTGCTATTGAAATACTCATTTAACCTGATTGAAAGAACCTCTACAACTTTGTTTCTTTGATTCTAGATGTTGCACACATTTTTCAATGTCTCATAAAAAAAAAGAAACCTCTTTTAAACTGATTAAACCTTTATCATTTTAACACAGTTTCTCTTCTTTTGACATGGCAACAAATTTTCCCTTTGTAAAAATGTTAAGAAACCTTTAAACAAACTTGAGAATTCTTACAAACTCTGCTATTTCCTCTTCTAGAGACTGTGTGTAGTTTTTTGTAATTTCATAGCAAGAAAAAACTCTTTCAAGTGATCCTATCAATTATCTCCCTTTTCATTGTTTTTTGAAATCATTCTTCTCTGATTTTGATTAACCAGAGATTCTTCCTTTGAAAATCACAATGTTTTCCTCTTTTACTACTTCAAAACAACAAAATGTTTTGACAAACAAACCTTTTGATGACTTTGGAACTTTTGAAGTTTGGTGTTGATAGTGGCCCGAGCACCTGGGTGGTGGGCCATTCAGGGGCAGCATGGGCTAGGTAAAAAACAGAGGTTAGGGGTACTTTTCAACAACTTTAAAGATTGAACTGGGTAAATGAGGGTATGGGGAGAATTTGGCACTTGAAATGGAAAATTTTCATGCTTGGAGGGCTTTGAAAATGACAAAAAATGCTTGGGCCCTGCCGTTTAGGAGCAACCGGCGTTCAGGGGCAACACCGGGCTGGGCTAAAAACCAAAATTTAGAGTTGGTTTCAAATTAAAAGTAGACGATGGGAAGTGAGCAACGAAATTTGGCGCTTGAAGAAATTTGTTTTCATGTTTCAGGCGAGTTTGAATGCCGACAATGCATGGGCCATTGCTATTCGAGCGGCAACGCTGGGCGTCGGGCGGATTAGAGTCATGCGGTAAATGCTAAAAATGGGTTGGTGGCTTTGCAAGTTCAACGATTGAAGGTAGAAAACCAAGATGATGAGGTCTTTATTGAACTTGGAAGGAACTATTTTCGTGCTTCGAAGAGCCTTGGAAAAAACAAAGAAAGAATGGGTCGTGTCGTTCGGCGGCAACCATGAAGGCGGCAGTGAGCCATTTGGACAATAATGACCACTCATAGTTTTAGCATTATAGAGGCGCCAAAAGGTCAAAATGGTTAATGATGAAAGATAAGGACTTTTATAATGAATGGCAAGTGAAAAGGAGGTTTACTGAATTTTTTCGTGCTTGGATAAAAATAGCGAGGAGACTCGAGCGATGGCGTTCGAGAGGTGACCGGGTAGTTCAAGGTCACTTGAAACAGTCCGGGCACAAGCATGCGCGCCACTCTCAAGTGCGCCGCCGCCTATGATGGAAGTAATCAGAAGAAAACACCTACGAGCTGTGCTAGCATGCGGGTGCACCGCACATCCCTTCCAGCTTGAAAAACGAGATGCAGTCCTCAAAAGATGTTTATCTGATCTGGTTTCCTTGAATTGAATTCATTGAATACTTGGCAAAAGACAGAGGCATTAAAAATTACAGCGCTTCTCACTCCGTTTGCACGACCTATGCTATTAATTTTTAAATTTAAAATTTCATTTCCCTTGAGACCAAGAACTTTCTTCACGGAGGCTTCTAATAATTTCATTCCAAAGGGTGAGACTTTGAAGCGTAGAATTTGTTTATCTCTGTAGATGCCTGGTCATTAAGATAAACACTATGAAGCATGTTGAGCATTGGTGGTTTTTGGGTTCTCACAAATGCTTCAGTGGAAAGTATCAAAGTGCTTATGGATCATCTCAATAGATTTTATTTCTCCCAGTCGATCTCGTGCTCCAATGAGTCCTCCAGAAACAACAGATAAAAGAGTAAAAAAGATTTGAAAATCCAATGCATATATAGCAAGAACAGGAAACCATAGAGAAACAATTTTCAAAGCATTGTGATTGTGATTTTTTTTTATACAAAATCATGCCATGAGTAATTCAAGTTGACCAGGTCTACTATTATCCTTGTCAAGCTAACCAGTGGATTTATTTGAAGAAAATAGGTGAATGAAAAATTGCATTCAAATATCAGCAACTAGAAAGGAAAATACTCTATATTATATGTTCTTCTTCTGGTCAGAGAATAGTCAGCCAAGATCTGTGCCGGTTGGGGTCCACTGGATTCTTCCATATCATTAAATCAAGTAAGATCAGACATCCGAAATCATCTGGAACAATAGGGAAATCCTTGGACTCTGATATGGAAACTCTGCGCTCACTTGATGGCTGCAATTGTGCATCAAAATCCATCTCTTCTTCTTGAATTCATCAAGAACAGCAAGCACGTCTCTGCGGATCTGTTCTTCAGAAGTACCAGTGAAAATCTCAACGCTTATGGCCTGACTGTGAACCAACTCAATTTTCTCCTTAAGCTTGTCTGAGACATCCAGTGTTCTCAAGGAAAGTACATTCAATGCAGTAGCCATGTCATGCATTACAGCATTAAAGGGCTTATGTGTGCCAAATTTTATGGAATTCTCATCTCCATCTAGAATGAACAGAAGCTATGACCCAGGTTTTTGAGGATGATTTTGAGGACTTCTAGATATTTCTGGTAGCCATACTAAAAGACAAAGGAAACCATAGATTCCGAAGATAATGAAAGGACCAAAGACTCATGTATGTGCCATTATAATGGATGAAAAAATTGAGCTCATAACACTGCCAAGATGAAATCCAGCCATAAAAAACCCACTGGTCTTTATTGAAGGAGGTAGCACACAACAGCTCTAAAGTCATTAAAAAGAAACATGTTGGCCCTCTTCTTTTAAATGAAGGAGGTCTTATTGATCCTGTTCCCAACCATCTGCTCTTATACTGGAGAAGTTTAACAGCATGTCACCCAACCATTTTCTCTTTCTTGGAGGAGGTTAACAAAGTTATGACATTTCATCCACTTGCTCTTTGAAGGAGGTCTTCACAGTCATGACATTTCATCCATTTTCTAAACTGTGTCATCTTTATTTGCCACACATGTCTCTGCTTGGTATATCAGAATAGGTAATAAATGTGTTTGCAGAGGTACATTGGATTTTCTCTTTGACTAATGTTCTTATCCCAGGCTTGAGGCAGCATAAGAAGCAACTGTCTTCTTATGTACTATGATGATAGCCTTGGGAAAACTTATGCAACATTACCTCTGAAGGACACACTGAAACGCTGCAGATCAACCTTATATCAGTTTGGCTTTTGAAACAATGTACTCCTGATTTATTTTCATTGCAGCTCTCCACCTGTTGATGGAAAATTTATTCAACATGAGAGAATTGTTTGGACTTGTCTCCCTGCTCTTGTCTGGCTACTATTTGTCATCCAATTCGCACCCTGCAGAGATGCAAAAAATATGACTTTGAACCTTTGAAAGCTCCTTTAGTGTCTTATAGAGATTTTTTGCAATCTTAAGCATATTCTTTTAGACTGTGCACATGCCCATCTCTTTCTTTATTAGATCTTTGTAGAATTCCTCTCGGACTGAGACAACAAGACCTCTTAGTGGCATGACCTAGGTGTATAACAAGGTTTGCTTTTACAAATTAAGCGCTAATTCAGGGCTGGTTGGTATTGAACAAAGGATTTTGGCCTAGGCTATTTTTGTCGAGGAAGGGATTCTCTAAAGCACCACTACCTAGCTTAGGTGCAACTTTCATTGATTCTGATTGTGTTTGACAAGAAGATCAAGGATAGGAAGGGAGACACTTTGTCAAATATTGGACAATGAGTTTCATGAGAACCAAGGGGAAAATGATAGTAGACCAACAAGACCAAGATAGCTATAGACATGGATATTTTGCTGAAACAAGACATGACTTTGAAAACTGAAGATTGTTCTGATCATAGACTGATAGGAAGGGCTAGGAAAGCAAAAATTTGTTTGGGGGTTTTCTAGATGACAAATTGACATATGGAGATCAGCTTCTAGAAAAATCAGCTAGGAATCTAGTCATCAACAACAGGTGAAAAATACTGATGACTAACATGGTATATCATATTATTTAGAAATTTCTGAATATTACTGCAGATCTGTAACTCTAGATCTCAGATATACTCTTGTACTTTCATGTTTTGCACAAAACCCCAAAGGGAATGTATAGATGAGGTTTTCTTGTATACAGATATGAATTAGATCTATATTTTTGTATATAGATCTGCTCTAGATTTGATTTGTAACACACTATTGCTTCAGCCCACTAAAATAACATTGTCAAGTTTATTCAGACATTTCTTGTGGTTGTGGCACCTCATTTCTGAGGATTTATTCCTGTATAGTCTTCTACTTTCTCTTGTACATTGTAGGGGTTGTATTGTAAATCTAATTTTCTACTGTACATGTGATATTTGAGCCTCCATAGTGGTCTCCTTCTTTACTTCAGTGGAACTGCGTTATTTCTGAATAAATTTGTTGCACATAGCTGCAACCCCTTCATTGGGTGTTTTTCAACCATACTAGGTGGTGGGAGGTCTGTTTACCTCACCTATTTTGATTTGTTTTTGCTCTCCTTTTGGATTTAGACACTAGATCCACTGATCTATGGAATCCAGGAGTTGCAAACTCACTTCATTGCACCAATTTTTGAAGAGTGTGTCATTCCAGAAGGCATTGTTGTGCAATCCCATTTTGGGATATTACAGTTGGCCTATCTATGAAGTCAAGACAAAGCTAGCAACTCAAAGAAATTTATGTGGTTCGTGCAATGGTTGAAGATTTGAAACACCTTGTTGGAATAAAGTTCATACATGACCAAAAAAGATAATTCAAATGATAATATCATTGCAAGAAGATATAAGGTAAGGTCAAAATAGGTATGTATCATTTTTGTTCATTTTATAGTCATCTTGAAAAATGATTGTGTGTACAATTCTAAGTTTTCTAGATCATGGTGAAATCACATGAGGAAAAATTAAATGATCTTATGCTCCTTTGAAAATTAGTGTCATATTGTTGGCTTGAGGGGTCCTAAACCAGGTTCAAAGTTTATCGCGCAACCAAAAAACCCTCCAATTACTGGCCCTTTCATAAATTACCTTCTTCCATAGATCAAAGTCTCACCTGAAGCAATATGGGGGGGTGTTGGAACCAGGTTTCTGCACCTTGAGGAAGAAATTGATGTGGTGTCCCTAAACAGGATTATAACAAAACTTACTATAAAATTATGTGCATATATATAGATCAACACTTATCGGATCAACTTCGTTGCAAACACAAATAATGCACATAATAGATAACAGAATCGCAAATCAAATTTGTAGCAAATACATATAACAAAATCAGATCTTTGCAATTCTCAGAGTATAAATTTGTGTGCAATAACTTAAGAAGATATATTCATATAATTAACCATCAAAATATATTCATGCATGAAGGATAGATTTACTCATGCAGATACAATTGATCATAAAAGAGGTAAATAAATCTCAAACAATAAGCAGTAAGAAGATAGCTCAGATATCAAACACATAACAGATTTGGTTCACCAAAACAATATTTATATTAGATCCAAGAAGTTCAATATAGTCGTACTTTCCCTTACAATTACCATTCCATGCACACAGCCAGCAGAACCCACATACAACTAGGACTAGGTCTCTGTGGACATAGCCAATAGGAGCCTTTCTACCTAACCCAGACTAAAAACCCTTACAAAAATGTATAACATACGTATGAAACACTTACTTAGATCAAAACATGAAATATGAATAAAATCTATCTATATTTATATCCATTCAACGCACAAATGCTATATTCTCAAGCCATGGTTTAAGGCCCACAGTTTTCCCTTAATACCCAATTACATAAAAGAGGGAGTTTAACCTGCCCGAAATCCCCTTGAAATTTCCATGCAACGCGAGTAACTAAAAATACATACAAAAAATTTCTCAAATCTCACCCCGGGGGATCTCACTCTAATAGGCCCCCAACAAAAACTTGTGACTCGCCCTGAGTCACTATGGGGTAAGCTCCTTCATCTTTGATTTGAGCACAGTGACAGAGGTTTTTAGTGGAAAAAACACCTCAAGGCTCTATGTATCATCTCCCTGTGCTTCAGTTACTAGATTTTCTGTAGTCGGTCCTTTAGTGGCGAGATCAATACTATGATGGGTATGCTAAAAGGACTTTAGTGCACCCTCCAATGTCTGCGACAGTTGTAAAACTTCCTCTACCCATGGTTGCATCCTTTCTTCTAGTGCATGCTCTCAGTGATGAAAATTCTCTATTTTTTTCTGGATCACTCTGCCCTCCTGTAGGTGGGCAAGGCGTTGTGTGACCACTAAAGTAGGCATTTTCATCTTGATTTCTGTGATTTTTTTCTCCTTGATGTGCAATTCGTAGCGCAGTTTTTGTACCATTAGGTCATTCTAAACTGAAGTCCAGACACCCATGGCCTCATCCAATATTTTATTGTTGCGACAACTACTCTCTATGTCGCTGTTTTGACCTTTGAAACCCTCTGAGCTCTTACTTCTAGTGGGGTCACCAGTTGCAGCTTAAAATAAAGATCGACAATCTGATGTTCGCATTTTGCACAAAAATTCTGAACTTCCTTGCACGATGCCTTCGGCGTGGTGGACATCCCTTCTAATTTTTCTGTTGGGGCAGCTATGGCAGGGACCGCCAGAACATTGCTACAAACTTGGTTTATCTTTTCTTTTAAAGAAACGTGCTAAGCCTCTATGACACAGCATTCTTCTTCTGTAGACTGATGCTTCTGCTAGAGATCAACCGCATGTTGTTATGCCTCATTGATATCACGGTAGGTGCGAGCTTATCAATACTGCAACTCATCCATGATCATGTTGTGGACGTGTTGTATCCACTACAAAACCACCCAAAATTTTGGGTATATTCAAAATTTCGGGTCCCCCTTTGCTTGCTTAGCCATTAGGGTTTTGACCCGGCCTATAGTCAGTGACATCCCCATGACCTGATTCCAACCCCTTGCAAACCTTCTCATCAACATGACAAGATGCTTCTGCTGCAATCATGCCATGTGTGGGGGGGTATCATCACGTATACACTTGAATGGGAGATTTTCTGTACATAACATATGTCTATTAGAAGCAAGTTCACCATATATCAGTGAGGAATTCTATTTGGGTACCCCACCAAGTTCATAGTCCCATGTAGAGTATTTCGGGACATCATTCTCTAAAAAGTAACTGCAGACTAATGGATATTATAATGTCTCGTGCAGGAAAATCCCATGGATGATATACCCCACATGTCATCACCACACCGAGGGAAATAAACTAAAACTAAAACAACAAGGGTGCAGTTGCAGAATGTGACACTTTCATACCCTATCCATATAGGGATGAGAACTAAGGTTACAGTGGAAAATCTTGTCTAGGCGGATGACAAGGATATGTAAGAATTAGTCCAGCTTTGGCGAGGAAACAAGTTGAGATTGTTGGCAAAGTGAAAAGTCATTTAAAGCGCTTTCATGTAGGATTTTGGGATGCAACTGACAGGAGTAGATGGGGTAATGTGAATACGCAACCATGTTGGGTTCTAATGCTTGAGGTTCTTGACTATTTTTCCACTTGACCTTATATATAGCAAGAATCAAATTTCTCCTTGGATGGAGGTCCTGCTTGAGAGGAAGAAGCACAAGTCTTCCATCCCAGAGATATTCATGCCCTTGAAAGATCCACTAATTAAAGGTTGCATGAACATTATCAAGAGGAAATGTGCTGATGCTGGCTGTGGTGCTAGAGCATTTTTTTTAGCAGCAAGAATCATTTGTTCAACGATTGCTCCAAAATCATGAAAGGTTTGGATTCCTACAAGGTGCCTGCAAATATTAAGATGTTTGGCATGGAAAACTACCAAATATGTCTTTAATTACATCACATTTTAGCTATATGCCAGATATAAAATCTATGGTGAAAGGACCCCCTTTAGTTTCAGGCAAAGAAGGTTTGTTGCATTGAAGACTATGTTTCCCGCCTTGAAAAGAGATGTGGACATATTCCTTCCAACATAATTTTGATCTTGGAATGCATTGATCATTATCATGCAGAAGATGGCAGTAAATTGATTAATGGTAAAAATCTCAAACCAATCATGAAGCGACGGTCAAAAATTATTGATACAACTGATTCTATGGTAGAGCTTTGTATCCCATCCAAGACAAGGACAAAAGATGGTTATAATCCTCTTTTGGATGATTTTAAGAATACCAAGATTTACCTCAGTGTGCCTACGTATAACATCGTCCAAAATAATTAGCCTATAAAGGATTGAAAAAATGATGAATGCCTGAGAAATCAAAGATCCAGCTCGGTGACATACGTTAGCCGCCCATATTAATGTCTTGACGTTTTTTTTACATGCACCGCATTACATGGAAGTGAATGACGAATATGTTTGACATAAAAAGTGCACAAAGACAGAAAAGAGAATTTAGAGAACCTATCATCAGAATGGCGTTGCCCGTTGATCTGTATCTCTTGGGGAAAATAAATCCGTTTGTTCTTGTAAAGCCACCGAAATAATTGAAATTATCCGCAATGCGCTGATTTTCAACAACGTTTCGATACATGACTTCAATGCATCGGCATAATTACGTATTAACCCATATACCTTCATCTACGGAAAGTCATATTTGATTAAGATATAATGAAGGTTTGCGCAGTTTCCCATTGGGGATATAAGAGAGGTCATGGTGTGACACAAGTATACATCTGCCTCCACAAGCTGCGCGCCTTATTGGCTGCCCAAGGAGTCACATTTCGTGAAGCCTGGGAATGTGACACATATGCGCATAGAATATTATTAACCAGAGAGAAGAGTGTTCAACGATATTTTCACATGTAACGTATGCCTGGAGACTCTTACACAAGACGTCCGCAACATTCAGATTTGTCGTAACTTTGAGCCTCACAAAAGGAAAGTGTGCAGTTGGCCGTGGAGGAGGAGTCCCGAATGGATTAAGATGACTAGAGAAAATGGTCACGAGGTTGCACTTTTCAAAAGGTTCACCGGATCTGCGACTTATGGGTGTTGCAACTCAGCGATCCCATTGAGTCATGTTTCCAAGATCTCCATCCCCGCAACGGATAGTCCGATCATGCAACTAAGGCACGAAACCTTGTCTTTTTCTTTCCGCCGTCATAAAGAAGACAGCATGCCATTCTTTCTTTTTAGAAGGTATAAATACATTTTTTTCCCCGACTCCCTAACTATGCGACCGCTACCCAAGACGCAAAGTCGCGAATGAGTACCTCTGAGAGAGATCGTGACTGGTGCGACTCTCTGACTGTGTGACCGCCACCCAAGTCGCAAATTCACAACATTTTCTACCAGCCAGGAGATGCAACCTAACTCCAATGCGACTGTGCGACCTCTCCAAAGTCGCAAGGTCGCAAAAAGGTGCATCCAGTAGAGACCGCGGCTGATGAAATTCTCCAACTATGTGACCCCGATCCAGAAGTGCAACCTCTCTCAAAGGCATCTCTCATGCCCATCAAGACTCAAATTCTCACTCTTAAATTGGGTGTTCACGTTCTTATATTACAGAGAGTGGTAGATTATTTAAATAAAAGAGTGAAGAGCCTTGTGTGCTACGCATGGAAAGCATGTGAATCTCGGTAATTAAAAGAAAGCTCGTTGGTATCAAAATCTTCTACATCATACATTAAAATGCATGCACTCCCACAGGCCTACCAATAGAAACACCCCAGCCTTTTTTTTTGCCTTAACATCTGCTGGTATCTTTTGCCTTCTACATTTTGGTGTTGCAATTACAAATTGGGTTGATTTGAAGATACAAAAAGGTTATTAGCTCATCGTTTCAGAGTCACTTATTGCTTGCACATGTGGCAAGGTTGTTGTTCACCTATTCATGCAAGAAACTCTTTTCTATATCAGAAAATTGCCCAAGCCAGCACCACATGGGTCACATAGGGTAACTGTTGAGAAATTTCATTCAAGTTTCCATGTGGCACATAACTCAGCAGGTTTTAACTTTCCAGATGCCATTGCTTGTAGCTTTCAGCTCCCAGAAACTTGGTGTTATATATGGATGATCACAACCTTTATGTGTGGGATGTACATAATTTATCAAAGATCTCTAGGATCTACACATGCCTTTCGCATAATTCTTGTATATGGGATATTTCCAATCTTCTACTAAATCAAAGGTCGGAAACCGGAAACTCAGTACATTCTATGGGAAATGGCACCAACACGGGGTCTTTTTATAACGGGTTCTGCAAATGGTACAATAAGGCTATGGGAGCTTGCTTTAGGGATGGACACAAAAAAGATTCATCACGAAACCCTCGCATTAGATTCTAAATCGACTAATATTTATTGCAAAGACACACTTGGTGTCATACATCCAGAGATAAATGGGGATCCTATCAAGAAATAGTTGGAGGCAGAGAAATCTGGGATCTAGGTCAAGGTTTTCATTCATTAGCTGTTAATAGAGGTAGATACTGTCTGGCAGCTGGTGATTGTAGTGGAAATATACATGTTTATAATATAAGAACACTTGACCACCTAGGGGTCTAAGTTTATTATTTGCTAAATCATTCCTTTAGCTAACTAAATCTATTTTAGCATCAATATTTTAAAGACATGTCACCCATGTTAATTTGTTCAGAGGTAGAGGTAGCCGATGCACAGAGTCAAAGCTAGGGTCTTCTTTGGCATGCGAGGTGGATCCTTTCAAAGCTCGAAACAACTGCACGTTAAGCTCAAAGGCACTTATGCAGGAAAAGGGTAACTTTATGTGAAAATCAGAGATCACCGAAAGGAAAATATGCAAGTCGCGGATTTCTCAAGGTCGCAGGTCGCAAATTGTTCGAGGTCGCAGGTCGCAGATTGTTCAAGGTCATAGGTTGTGGATTTCCCGAGATTGCAGGTCGCGGATTTCCCGAGTTCGCAGGTCACGAATTGCCCAAGGTCGCAGGTCACAGATTTCCCGAGGTCACAGGTCGCAGATTGCCTAAGGTCGCAGGTCGCAGATTTCCCAAGGTCACAGGTCGCGTATTGCCTAAGGTCGCAAGTCGCAGATGGCCCAGGGTCACGGGTTGCAAATGGCCCAAGTCACAAACCAAACCAACAGTCCGGAAGACCAAGAGTCAAGGGGAAACTCAAGAGTCATCTCAGCCTATAGGTACAACCTCGAGAAAGAATACCAGGGACTTTTAGCTAGACAACGAAAGCCAGTACGATAGAGGAACTGTTGTGAGAGAGCTAAAGGCACTCAACTCTTGGTATCAAGTAGAAATAATGGTAGCAAGGCTAGGGTTTTGTATCATGCATTGAGATGAACAACCCATGTTCCACTATTGGGTTTTAACGAGTTGTAAACATGTATTTGGCATTGCAGCAACATTAATAATATATTCCCCTTCCCGGCACTGATTCATGTGCTTGTTTGTGGTGATAGTACTAGATGTCTAGTACTTCATTATGTTGTACATTTTCTTTCATGCATGTCATTGGTTATGAACTATTTCTCTATGGTTGTATGTATGTCTACTTTTGGATTAGTGTTTATTTTTCCTTGCCACGACGGTAGTCTATTGTGAACTAATTTGCAATTAACTTCTAGCATGTTTTCTCTCATATATGTTTGACTAGTTTTCGGCTCACTAATCCTAGTTACAGAATATCCCCCTTTTATTTTTTTCTGCTTAGAATTGCTTGCATCTTTTTTTATGGTTCGTTAATCTTGGGTTGATTTTTCTTCGCTAGTTGCTCATTTCATCCTCGCCTCTGCTCCATCATCTCCTCATCTGACAACCAAGAGTGGAAACAATCATGGCGGTAGCCGGGCCCACGTACCGGATGGGGCTCCTATCCCAAACGGTGTGAGGTATAATTTGGACCTTTCACTGGGGATACCCCCTTGTTGTCGGTAGTACAATTTTTCCCGTCAACAAATTGGCGCTAGAAGGAGGGCCAAATGACAAGCTGAGCCCTTAGAGCCTGCAGTTAGTCTCATATTTGTAATGGATCATCCCCAAATCATTCTCCTGAGATGTTTATCGGATTTATCTGGTTCTCACTGCTCAATCCCCGATGAACCTATGTATCACTTGTCTCAGTTAAAATTTGATGGTGAAAACGGAGTTTCCATAACCGAGCACCTTTCGGATTTCTGTGAGTTTTGTGAGTGTTATGAAGTTGACGACGATGAGTTGGCTTGCGTAATTTTATCCCTCACTCTCGAAGGTCGAGCTGAGAAATGGTGCCGCACATTGCTGGCAGCTTCCATCCATTCATTCGAACAGCTCACCGAAAAATTACAACAAGATTTTCACAGGTAGGTTTTTCAAAATGTATTAATGAAGTTAAATGAGATCAGAATGGGACCTCAAGAATCTATAGAGGAGTTTTCTATTATTTTTGTTAATTTTTGTCTTGAGTTCCCTGAAAGGGATGTCGATTTGACATATTTAATTAAATAGTTTCAACACGTGGTTTTCGTTTCCCTAGAAAAATTTCAATCGACAACCAAGCCTGATCCTAGTGACCATTATGATGATCTTCAAGTTGCCAGTGGTTCAGATTTTGTCTCGAAATATTTCACACACTCTGTCAAATCGGAACTTGAAAAGCATATTGGCCTAACATCTCTCCTTCTCAATGAAACCTATCTCGATTCCACTGTTTTCCTGGATGTGATTCTAAATATCATTCTCATACTGATAATAAATTGATTCTTGTCCCAGGAAAAGCTTATTTCCTTAAAAAATCATTGGGTCGTGATGGGCATGAAAAATCATCGGCCTCTCCGGATGACACTGATATGCATGAGGAAGGCCCTCACGTAGTTGATACCCCTGCTTCTGAATCTTTTCTTTCATTTTTTTCTGATTTATTTCGTGATTCGGCCACTTCTGTAATTTCTTCAAGTCATTCAAAATTATCTTATACTAGTATTGACGGCAATCACGAACATACGAATGATGTTTCACAATCACATTACGGAATCGATAAATCCCTATGTCTGATCCTTTTCATCCAAAACCTTTAAATAGCCAAAGGAGCGACTACCCGTCTGGGAAACTTCAAGACATTTCTTTTATTGATTCATCCCAACTGTTAACTCCTGGGAAGCCTAACGTGCTGGGTCCCCAACCTGATCAACTCGATGGATCCACTGATCACTGCTTATCTGAAAACATATTCACTCATGCCTCTGAGGACTATCATTCATATCTATTTGTTGACCATATGAAGCCTCTGAAATTTGATGATCCGCTTTGTGAAGATTCAAGGACCCATCAGGAAATCGAAGCAATTTAGCGTCTGCTAGCTGTTACCTCAAGTTCTTACGATCCTAATGAGACCCCTCAAACAAGTCCAACTAGGGTTCCTCGAATTAGGGTTTCTGAAATGACGGTTCCCACGTATCACACGCCTCTCAGCATAACCGTGTCAGATTTAAGCTCATATGAGCAGGTCTTCCATTCGAGTGATCTTTCCCTGAGCACAAATATCTATTACCTAACGGCCGGTATGGAACAACCGATATACCCTAATTTATTCACTGGAAGGGAAACATTAACCATTGTATCTAATCTTTCCATTTGTTTCCCAGCCAGTACCAGTTTCATTCAGGTGCAAGCGTGTGATGTTTGGCAAACCTCTCTACTACCTGAAAATCTTTCGGTCAATTCACCCCATCCTAGGAAATCTAAAGAATCTGATACATTATATTGTCAATTTGTCAGTGCGCAAACATTTGGCCGAATTGATATAAAGCCCACTGGCATTTTTCCAATCACTACAATTGATGATCACACTCATTTTCTAGTTAATCTCATGAAACCATCAAAGTTTGGAAGCCCCCAGCTCGAAGGTCCAGATTTGGTCCAGGACGGTGAGGCATTTCAGCCTTTGCTGATAGTTACTTCAGATTTTCACATCCTCGGTGAAACTCGGGAACAACTTCGAAATAGGGTTTTCAAAATTAGGGTTTCTACAAGTGGATTCGCAAGCATCTCAAATTCGCCTAGTGGACACCTATTTTTTCCGTTTGATCAAAATGATCATCCTAAAAATCGTGATGAGATTCCCGACTGGTTTGACGAATCCTATCCAATGAATATACCTGCAAATAGGCAATGTTTTCCCCCACTTCCATCGAACCTAAGGCTGTGTGTGGATGGATGTGTGTCATTTATAAATGATTTTATGTTTCAAATACATATTTCTATATATCAGGATGAAGGTGAAATTTAGCTAGCACAATCCATTCTGGCACGTTCTCTGATAAGTGGCCATGACCTTCTTGCTATTGCACATGCTCTTCAAGTAAGTCTTGTTGTTGATGCACCATTTTGTATGCTGGCTCTGATTGCAAACATTATTGTTCTTGTAGGGTGGGAACTAATGTGGTGGTTGCACTGGAAAGCTGATTTTACATAACCCGACCACCTCTTTGTTTAAACTAGGGTTTTAAGATTAGGCTAGCTAGGATCTGCTAATAAAATTTGTTATTCAAGTTGTTAATTAGGTTCACTCACTAAGGGTTTGATTTAGGTTTTAAAATTATGCTTGTTGTCTTTTCTTGCGGATGGTAGTTTATGCATTATAATTTTCCATTTATTTATTTTTTGCACTCACGCTTTTTCAGTTTGCTTGTTGTTGCATTATATTCAGATAGTCACTGCATGTGCTTTGCCTTTTTTTTCCACTTGCGACTAGTTGATATTTCTGACACATGGAATTGCATGGCGTCATAAGCCTCCTCTGTTGCATTGTGTTGTATGCATTCTTCCTCGCATCATTTGCACTAGTTGTTGAGATAGCTGTGAAATTTCCTTACATTGCATGCCACCGCATGAGCCCTCATTAAAACCAGAGCCTTCGATCCCTCAGTGCCCAGATTGGCCTCCTTATTTCTCCTTGTATATGTATGAATCCAGGTGGTTTTCTTTCACCTCTCTGCATGAATCAAAACCTTAACCCTATTGTTGTGTTGGGTTGTGGTGGCTTCCCCAAGAGGCAAATTCTCTTTAGAACAAGTCATCAAAGTTACGTTCTCAACATAATTCCCATGAGTTTAAATTCATTATCCAGGGAGATACGAGCTGGTTTCTTGTGGGGAACCTTAACATGTTGAATGGCATATATCCGTAACTCGAGCCTTATGCCCAGCATAGTCTCAAGCATCTTAATGATCTATTTTCCATGTTTCGCCTGTGGGTGGTAGATGGGATGTGAAGGCTTGGCATGAGGGCAAACCCAAATCAGGATATCCTTCAGTTTCTGTCAAACAAGAAACAACCTCTCTTTCCCATAAAATAAGTCAGGATCCCTCACCCGCCCATGCAAAATAAGTGCTACAAGCACATGAACAAATAAGGGTAAAGGATTGAGAAATTATTCCTGCATAGATAGGTAATGCAACGAATCTGTCGGGGTATTGACCAGGCTCGCTGGCAGCGAAGAAACGTTTGTGATTTCTTGAAGTGACTCTGCCGGGGTACTGTCCAGGCCTGTTGGCAATGGAGCAACACCAGAAACGTTTTTTTTAAATTCTGAATATAATAAGCCTGCTGCCTTGCCCTCTACATCATCAACCAACCATTGGCATCCGTGAACTTCCACTTTGACGTTTTTTGATTAACGAGACCTAGCTGAGGCACAAGGATTAGGCTTATTTGAAAAGGTCATAATAATACAAGGGTACCCTCAAAACTTGTTCAATGTTCCCTTGCATCACTACGTGGACTCAGACTATTTTTGGGGTGTTGATAGAGATGCTGGATTCTACTAGTGGTTCGCCAATTGTTGTAGTTGCTAGAGCACCACCCAAAATTTTGGGTATATTCAAAATTTCGGGTCCCCCTTTGCTCGCTTAGCCATTAGGGTTTTGACCCAGCCTGTATTTAGTGACATCCCCATGACCTGATTCCAACCCCTCGCAAACCTTCTCATCAACATGAAAATATGCTTCTACTGCAATCACGCCATGTGTGGGGGGGTATCATCACGTATACACTTGAATGGGAGCTTTTCTGTGCATAACATATGTCTATTAGAAGCACGTTCACCATATATCAGTGAGGCATTCTATTTGGGTACCCCACCAAGTTCATAGTTCCATGTAGAGTATTTGGGGACATCATTCTCTAAAAAGTAACTGCAAACTAATGGATATTATTATGTCTCATGTAGGACAATCCCACGGATGATATACCCCACATGTCATCACCACACTGAGGGAAATAAACTGAAACTAAAACAACAAGGGTGCAGTTGAAGAACATGAAACTTTCATACCCTGTCCATATAGGGATGAGAACTAAGGCTACAGTTGAAAATATTGTCTAGCCGGATGACAAGGATCTGTAAGAATTAGTCCATATTTGGCGAGGAAACAAGTTGAGACTATTGGCGAAGTGAAAATTCATTTAAAGTGCTTTAGTGTAGGATGTAGGGATGCAACTGACAGGAGTGGATGGGGTAATGTGAATACGCAGCCATGTTGGGTTATAATTCTTGAGGTTCTTGACTATTTTTCCACTTGAACTTATATATAGCAAGAATCAAAGTTCTCCTTCGATGGAGGTCCTGCTTGAGAGGAAGCAGCACAAGTCTTCCATCTCAGAGATATTCAGGCCCTTACAAGATCCACTAATTAAAGGGTGCATTAACATTATCAAGAGGAAATGTGTTGATGCTGGCTGGGGCGCTAGAGCATTTTTTTTTAGCAACAAGAATCATTTGTTCAACGATTGCTCCAAAATCATGAAAGGTTTGGATTCCTACAAGGTGCATGCAACTATTAAGAGGTTTGGCATGGAAAACTACCAAATATGTCTTTAATTACATCACATTTCAGCTATCTTCCAGATAGAAAATCTATGGTGAAAGGACCCCCTTTAGTTTCAAGCAAAGAAGGTTTGTTACACTGAAGACTATGTTTCCTGCCTTGAAAAGAGATGCGGACATATTCCTTCCAACAAAATTTTGATCTTGGAATGCATTGATCATTACCATGCGGAAGATGGCAGTAAATTGATTATGGTAAAACTCTCAAACCAATCAGGAAACGACGGTTAACAATTCTTGATACGACTAATTCTATGGTAGAGCTTGGTATCCCATCCAAGACAAGGATAAAATATGGTTATAATCCTCTTTTGGATGATTTTAAGAGTACCAAGATTTACCTCAATGTGCCTACGTATAACATGGTCCAAAATAAGTAGCCTATAAAGGATTGAAAAAATGATAAATTCCTGAGAAATCAAATATCCAGCTCGGTGACATACGTTAGCCGCCCATATTAATATCTTGACGTTTTTTTTACATGCACCGCATTACATGGAAGTGAATGAAGAAGATGTTTGACATCAAAAGTGCACAAAGACAGAAAAGGGCATTGAAAAAACCTCTCATCGTAATGGCTTTGGCCCGCTGATCCATATCTCTCGGGGCAAAGAAATCCATTTGTTCTTGTAAAGCCACCAGAATAATTGAAATTCTCTACAATGTGTTTATTTTCCACAATGTTTTGATACATGACTTCAATGCGATGGCATAATTACAGATTAACCCATATACCTTCATCTGTGGAAAGTCAGATTTGATTAAGATATAAGGAAGGTTTGTGCAGTTTCCCGTTGGGGATATAAGAGGGGGCATGGTGCGACACAGGTATACATTTGCCTCCACAAGCTATATGCCTTATCGGCTGTTGAAGGAGTCACATTTCGTGAAGCCTGGAAACGTGACACATATGCGCATAGAATATTATTAACTAGAGAGAAAAGTGTTCAACGATATTTGCACATGTAACGTATGCCTGGAGACTCTTACACAGGACGTTTGTGGCATCCATATTTTTCGTAACTCTGAGCCTCAAAAAAGGAAAGGGTGTAGTTGGCCGCAGAGGAGGAGTCATGAATGGATTAAGATGACAGAAGCGAATGGTCGTGAGGTCGCACTTTTTAAAAGTTTCACCAGAGCTACGACTTATGGGTGTTGTGACTCAGCGATCCCATTGAGTCACATTCTGAGATCTCCATCCCCGCAACGGATAGTTTGATCATGCAGCTAAGGCATGAAACCTTGTATTTTTTTTCCACCATCATAAAGAAGACAACATGCCATTCTTTCTTTTCAAAAGGTAGCAATACATTTTTGGCCCGTCTCCCTAACTGTGTGACTGCCACCCAAGTCGCAAGAGAGTACCTCTGAGAGAGAACATGACTTGTGCGACTCTCTGACTATGCGACTACCACCCAAGTCGAAAAGTCGCAACATTTTCTACCAGCCAGGAGGTGCGACCTAACTCCAATGCGACTGTGCGACCTCTCTGAAGTCGCAAGGTTGCAAAAAGGTGCATCCAGTAGATACTGCGACTAATGAAATTCTCCAACTATGCGAGCTCGCTCCAGAAGTGCGACCTCTCTCAAAGGCATCTCTCACACCCATCAAGACTCAAAGTTGCACTCTTAAATTGGGTGGTCACGTTCTTATATTACAGAGGGTGGTATATGCTTTAAATAAAAGAGTGAAGAGCCTTGCTATGCATGGAAAGCCTATGAATCTTGGTAGTCAAAAGAAAGCTCATTAGTATCAAAATATTCTGCATCATACATTAAAATGCATGTGCTCCCATAGGCCTGCCAATAGAAACACCCCAGGCTTTTTTTTTTGCCTTAACATCTGCTGGTATCCTTTGCCTTCTACGTTTTGTGTTGCAATTACAAAATGGGTTGATTTGAAGATACAGCAAGGTTATGAGCTTGTCGTTTCAGAGTCTCTTATTGCTTGCGCATGTGGCAAGGGTGTTGTTCACCTATTCATGCAAGAAACTATTTTCTATGTCAGAACATTTCCCAAGCTAGCACTACATGGGTACCATAGGGTAACTATTGAGAAATTTCATTCAACTTTCCATGTGGCATGTAACTCAATAGGTTTTAACTTTCCAGATGCCATTTCTTGTAGCTTTCAGCTCCCAGAAACTTGGTGTTATATATGGATGATCACAACCTTTATGTGTGGGATGTACATAATTTATCAAAGATCTCTAGGATCTACGCATACCTTTCACACAATGCCTGTATATGAGATATTTCCAATATTCTACTAAATAAAAGGTCAGAAATCGGAAACTCATTACATTCTATGGGAAATGGCACCAAGTGGGGTATTTTTGTAACGGGTTCTACAGATGGTACAATAAGGCTATGGGAACTTGCTTTAGGGATGGACACAAAAGAGATTCATCGCGAAGCCCCCGCATTAGATTCTAAATCGACTAATATTTATTGCAAAGACACACTTGGTGTCATACATCCAGAGATAAATGGGGATCCTATCAAGAAACAGTTGGAGGCAAAGAAATTTGGGATCTAGGTCAAGGTTTTCGTTTATTAGTTGTTAGTAGAGGTAGAGACTGTCTGGCAGCCGGTGATTGCAGTGGAAATCTACATGTTTATAATATAATAACACTTGACCACCCAGGGGTCTAATTTTATTATTTTCTAAATCATTCCTTCAGCTAACTAAATGTCTGTTTCTTTGTCGATATTTTAAAGACAGAAGGCTCATGTTGCACTTTGTTTGCGAGGGCGAGGAGAGGTAGCCGATGCGCGAGTCGAAGCTAGGGTCTTCTATGGCATGCGAGGTGGATCATACAAGCTCATTAAATAAACTCAAAGGCACTTATGCTGGGAAAATGGAAAATTGTTGCGAAATAAAAGATCACGAGAAAGGAAATATACGAGTTGTGAGTTGGTTGAGGTCGCGGTGTGTGGGTTGTTCGAGGTCACCGGGTCGCGGTTGCCGAGGAGGTCGCCGGGTCGCGGATTGCCGAGGTCATGGGTCGCGGTTCTCGGGTCGAAGAGTGGGAGGCTGGTTGCATGGACGTAGGTTTCATATTTCGAGGTCGCGGTCGCGTTCATAGAGTCGCAAATCCGCGAGATTACTTAGGGTCTGGGTCGCTATTGGCCAAGTCATAAGCTTGAGAAACCCAACGGTCGGGAAGAACAAGAGTTAGAGAGCTTAAGAGTCATCTTAGTCTATATATACAACCTTGAGAGATAATACAAGGAAATTTTAGCTAGACAATGAAAGCCAGTACGATAGAGGAATTGTTGCGAGAGAGCTAAAGGCACTCAAATCTTGGTATCAAGTAGAAAGAAGGGTAGCGAGGCTAGGGTTTTGTATCATGCATTGAGATGAATAGCCCATGTTCCACTATTGGGTTTTAACGAGTTGTAAACATGTATTTGGCGTTGCAGCAACATTAATAAAATATTCCCCTTCCTCGCACTAATTCACATGCTTGTTTGTGGTGATAGTACTAGCTATCTAGTACTCCATTATGTTGTACATTTGCTTTGATGTATGTCATCGGTTATGAACTATTTCTCAATGGTTGTATGTATGTCTGCTTTTGGATTTATGTTTATTTTTCCTTGCCACGATGGTAGTCTATTGTGAATTACTTTGCAGTTAACTTCTGGCATGTTTTCTCTCATATATGTTTGACTGGTTTTCGACTCACTGATCCCAGTTAAACATATCCCCCTTTTATTTTTTGCTGCTTAGACTTTCTTGCATATTTATTTATGGTTCGTTAATCTTGGGCTGATTTTTCTTTGCTAATTGGTCATTTCATCCTCGCCTCTACTCCATCATCTATAAATGTCTCATCAATGCAAGAGTGGAAATAATCATGGAAAGCGACCGAGGCCCACATACGGATGGCGCTCCTATCCCAGCTTGATCTGAGGAGTCTAATTGGGACCTTTCATAGAAACCCCCTCATTGTCGACGGTACAATTTTTTCCATTAAATACGGATATGCAAACACCTATGGGTAACACAGCCAAATCGACATTGATATTTCTTTATAGGCTACGAGCTCCCCATGCGAAATTTAATAAATTTAAGATTGATACGAATGGCGGAGTTGTGAGGATGCGATTAGTGAGTCTACTGAAGCAACAAAAGTTGTAGGCTTGTTGACTTTAAATTGTAAAATACACAAGAGGTATTTTTAGTAATAATTTATTAATATAAAATGTATAAGTGATGATAAATGTTACTGTGAGGCCCTGCTTATATACCTAGGCAGGTGAGTTTCATGACTAGGCATGTCTTATAGACATGCTTTTTCAGTTAACTAATAAATATTTAAATAACCATTATCTAGATTATTTATTATTTACATTTATTGTCTTTATTCTACTTGTTATGAATTATATTCATAACATTTCCCCTTCCTTGAAAAGCTTTGTCCTCAAAGCTATATTACTAATGATTTATTCATCTTCGCTTATAAGTTCACATCACTGGTACTTCACCTTGTATAATTTTGACGGTGGTTATTTATTGAATTTGGGGTTAATTTTTTTTTTTAATTATTTATATATATATATATATATATTTGTTTTATAATTAAACTTTATAATTATATGATTATTAAAGTGTATGGCTATAATCGGAAGGGTATGACGAGGGGTACGAGTGAGGGTTGCGTTAGTTGAGGGTCAACAAGATACGGCAAGATATTTGTCAATGGTCAAGGGAAAAATGATGCATAGTGAACAGGGTAGTCAAAGGAAATACTAAGCACAATGGAAGTGGATTTTGGCACAAGCGATGGTGGACAAAAACACGTGAAATTTGACACTCATTCGACGAGATTTACACAGCACATTAAAAGAACGGCTATCAAGGAATTTTTATGCTCCTCCAAAAAGGTTGTAGCATCCCTGTTACGCTCTGGCGCCCACAAGGTCGCCCACAGATCAACAAAGGAAGGAGCCTGATGATGAATTGGTAGGAATTTCACAATATTTAGTTTTCCCTTTTCATGAATAGTCTCTCCAATCACATTTATGATGCGAAAAATCATGGCCCTGCCTACATGGATTGTGATGGGTGGTCCCATCTTCAAAACCTTCTGACAATGAACAAGCTCCTCGATTTCATCCATGGCCATGTTCCTGACAGTGTTCACTCCCAAATACTGGGTGACCTTAATCACAAGATGAATGGGATTGTCAAGTACCTCCAACGTTGTGAGGATCAGGGGAAACCCCATTGGAAGGCGAAAACCAACAATGGCACTGATGACCTGCGAGACAAGGTTGACAGCTCCAACATTGGTGAAATCTTCAATCATATTTCTAGAGAGCGTAACACTTTTTGGGCCACCAGTGGAAACCTGAGGCTGCCAACTCTGCAAGACATGGCTAAAAGCACCCCCACTAGAGCACGATGATGGGTAGTCATTGTCGTGATCATTTTCATATTGACCATCCCCATCGTCATCGCCATGATCATCCTCCTTTGAGAAATCTTGGTGCAAATAGAATCTGCTCCATAATGCTTGAACTCTCCCTAGCTCATCACTCCTCAAAGTAGGTTCAGGAAGAAAAACAACTACACGCATTGTTGCAGCCCCACATGGACCTAGTGCCGTAGGATCATATGCTATTAATGCATAGTTGTGTATAGGGTGCAAAAAAACAACATCTCCAGCTACCCTAGTTGTGTTAGAAGAAAATGTAAGGTTAACATTTGAAATAGAAATGGGTATTTTGTACTTGTCAACGAAAAAAATCCCATTGTTTTAGAATGATATATAATCACCCCAGTTCTAGAAAATCCCTTAGCATGCACACCGTCAATAACTACACATAGTGGTATATCTGTCTTAACCATCACAAGTGTTGGCTTAATGAATCTCTCAGCATTAGAAATTTTTTTTTGGCAATCATAGCTACCCAATAATTCCCTTGGAATTTCTGGTGGTTGGATTGTTGTATTTTTGGAAACATAAGACTCATTTTCTAATTGATGCCTAGTATTTGGAGAAGTATCTAACTCCATTACTTCCCCTTATTTCTCATAATCCACTTCAAGATCAGCTTCATCGGGATCCTAATCTTGATCTAAATGAGCTTTATCAGAATCTTTAACATTATAATCATCTACTGCTTCATCTTCTTCACCATCTTTATTTTCAGCATCATGTTCCTTATTATGGATTTCTTCATAACTTTTCTTAAAACGTGCTGTAGTGTCTGCACATGACTTTTGTAATTGCTAAAGCTCTTCTTGAATTTTTCTAATCTGCTCAATTTCTCCGGGATCTACACGTAATGGCACATTGTATGGTAAACTATGTTCATAGGCTCATAAACTACGTTCATAGGCTCGTGAGACTATATTGTGCAATATGGCTCCAATACCACTGAAGCAACAAAACTTGTAGGCTTGTTGACTTTAAATTGTAAAATACACAAGAGGTATTTGTAGTAATAATTTATTAATATAAAATGTATAAGTGATGATAAATGTTACAGTGAGGCCCTGCTTATATACCTAAGCAGGTGGGCTTTCATGACTGGGCATGTCTTTTAGACATGCCTTTTCGGTTAACTAATGAATATTTAAATAACCATTATCTAGATTATTTATTATTTACATTTATTGTATTTATTCTATTTGTTATGAATTATATTCATAACATCTACCATGTTGAAGGGAATATTTTTGTGAGGGGTTGCACACTAGTAGTAGGCACGCTTGCTTGCATCTAGCTCACTTGTGCTATGCTAGCTTGAGCTTTGAGCCCCTGCATTTCGCTCTGCACCCTGTTGAGCGCAGCCTTGTACTACGCTTCCAAGTCCATCCACATGTCCTTGATCGTTGTTGTGACTGTGTTTTCTATTTCATTCAAGCCTTCCTCGGTCAACGTCAGCTCTTCTTCGCCGGTGCCTTTGGAGCCTTTGCGCTTCTTCCTTAGACCTCTCGTGGCCTGAGAGTTGCGCTTTCTCCCCTTGGAAGCTAGAATTCCACTTTCTCCTTGGTCTCCTTAGGCCCGACACCATTCTTCTCAAGTTCAGTGTATGTTTTCAGGTTAATTTTTTCACCAGTTGTAGTTGGCTTGGGATTTTCTCCAGTGCTTTTCTCAGTTGTTTGTGTACTGGTATGGGGCTTGGTGGGAATCTTAGGAATTTATGTGGATGCACCTCCTGTGGTGCGTCACTCCAACCAAGTTCGCAACCATGCTGTAGTGATGCACAAAAAATCATCCTCAGTGACAAGATAAGGAAACTCATACCATATACCTTCTGTTAGAGTCGGTCTTGACATCCCTTCGTCAGAGATCAAAACTCTTTGTTGCATTTCATTTTTAGGTGTCCCATTCAGTCCATTCATCTGCATTCCGTTAGGGGCATGCCATTATATGACGGAAGGGCCTTCTCAGTCATACCCCTCATGCCTTATCCTGCTGGCTTAGGTTTGTTTATCGAAGTTCATTAAAATCAATTTTACAGTCATTCATAGTCCTGTTTCGTCTCTTGGTCAGCAAAGAGTTATTTTAGGGTTTTTAGGTCTTTCTAAGTCTAGGGTTTCGCAAGTTTCATCTTCAAAATGTCAAATAATTCCCGCAGGCCATGAGGATGTCTTCAATAAGTTTTCATTTCAAGATTTCCACCGTTAACAATGCTCAAGGATGTTTTTTCTTCAAAAGTCTGTTTTGAAGAAGAAATCGTCAAATTAACTGTTTGTAATAAATATGTATTTTTAAAGTTTTCCATCATGAAATACTTCAAATGCAACCCTGGTCATCCTTTGCTGAAATCCAATGCCACCATCCCTGTAAAAGTTGACAAAATTCATCATCAGCTCAAAAATTAGTAGAAACAAAGAACAGAGTATGTATTAAAGGTGAAAAGTGTCGAAGTTAAAAATATTGCAGAAATGGGTTTGTCAAAAGAAAGAATCAAAGTCCTTTTTATACATGAGATATTTTCACATTCGATGATCCATATGTACACCAAAGACATCAGCAAAAGCCAAGAAAAAACAAGGAAGTAAAAAAATGAAGTTTTGAAGCCAAACTGTATGTTGGATCAGTGCGCGGTGCGTTGGGTGACTGGCGTGGTGCACTGATCAAGCGCAGCGCATTGGGTGCCTCTGCACAGTGTAAATTTACACAGGCGCGGCGCACCCACACAGCGCGGCGCACTGGGCAGCCTGCGCGGCGCATAGTCCTGAGACCGAAATTTTTGCTGGCCTTCTCCAAGATTGCATTTTTTGGTTGCTCCATGCTCAAGTTATTTTGTACAATGGTTCATAACTCATGTTTGGTGTTTTTTGGAAGAAGGTGAAAGTAAAAACCATAAATCCTATCACCTTATTTGAAATTTCTTTCTTAGAATTTGAACTGGGTGTTTTAAACTAGTTTTGTGTCACATTTTCTCTTCCCTACCTTGTTATTTTTCTCCCATCACTGTTACACTGTTATCATAGTCCTTTCCCTTTTCTTTTATGTCCCAAAATCAACTATATCCCTTGATTCCCATTTTTCCTACCCCTAAAAAACCTACTATTCCCCATCACCATCCCACTCCCATATCCTTTGCAAATATTCCTAATTCCCAAGCCCTAACTCTCCCAAACAGTTAAGTGACTACCCCTTATCACTAAATTATAAAATCTCACTTGGAAAACTCCATTTTCCTCACTACCATGTCTCCCACAGTTCCTTTTACTTTGACACATATTTGGCAATCGAGACAAAGACGCCAAACTCTTCATATTCACCTCAGGCAACATAGATTAAGAAGGCATCGAGGAGGCGTGAAAAGACATGATCTTGGCCGAAGCTTTGTTGGCTGAGAATGACACGTGTTGGAGGACCTTTAGTCCAAATCTCAAGGAATTTGGAGAAAATTTTGTCATTTTTGAAATCTTGGTTGCAAAACAGGTTTTTCTGCCCGACGCGTCGCGCCACCCGACGCGCGCTTATGATTGGGACATATTCTGGAGGAAAACTTGATATTTTTGGGTTTTGTATGATAAATTATGCATGTTCAGAAATGGATGAGAGATTTCATCAAGTTCTTGATGGTCTTAAGGGTCAAAAACACTCCAAAAATGGCCTTTCTGCCACTTTTTACACCAGCAGGAATCAGTCTTGGGAGATTGTAGTTTTGGAGGGGAAAATAAACTCCAAATTGAAAACTTCCACTTGGGTTGGATAGCAGACAGATAGGGCTTTCCAACGAGCTATCATGAGCTCAATTTGGACTTCAGGAAGTTCCTAAAAAATAGGCTCAAAGTGGCATGGCGCATTGAGTTTTCTGGCGCGGCGCATAGAGGATTTTGGTCCAATTTTTACTTTTCAGTTCAGAAATTCGGCCAGTTTGACTAGTTTCACTTCTTGATGTAATTATTGATCTATATTGATGTAATTTTGTGGCTGTGATGTAATTTTGGCTCATACTTACTTGTTCTAGAGGATTCATTCACTAAAAAGTGAAAAGTAAGTGAATGGATCAGTTTCCTAGCATATAGAGGCAAGTTGTTTGGCTGCCTAGATTTTAGTTCCATGTTTAGAATTGGTTGAAACAGCTCCTAGAAGAATTAGCTCGACCCCTAGAGGCAAGGGAAGGGGTTAGGATGGTCTATATATTTTATTTTCGAAGACATTTTCAGGGTTGGACTCTGGGGAATAGTTTGGCACCTCATTGTATATTCATTTCAGATTTTTGGCAAAGGAAAGACCAGATTTTTGCAGCACTTGTTGGGATCCTTGTGGCTCTGAGTTTTGATGATTTTTTACTCCATGTATCTGTAAGTTTCATTAATGTTATATGTATGCCATTTCCCTTCTCTTTTCTTTTGAATTAAACAAATGAGTAACTAAGGTAGAATTCATTAGTTGGTTGGTGCTCTGCCTTAAAATTTTGTTTAGTTTTATATGTTTTCGTCAGTTTGAAGAGGATCCTTGCACCTTATTTCCCTCTTCAGCTCCTCAAAAATATTTTATATCCATTCATTGAATCCAAGACATCAAAGTCATTGCCTTCCCTGCCCCAACTTGAACTCTGCAAGAATTTGGCCTCATCCCCAAGCCCAAAATTGCCTTTCCCTTTTTCCAACGAAAAACCCATTAAAATCATTCCAAACTCCTTGATTCATATACCTAGCCTAAGATTAGCATTTATTTCAGTCATCTCAAGTCCTATTGATATATTTTTACTAAGATTGACCCAGAGAGAGCCCACTCCTGTTATGGTAGGGCTAGCTACCTGTTACCCTGAATCCTGCCTTCCTTCAGCCTAAGGTGGATTTGGGCAATAACATAGTGGCGACCATACTGGGGATTAAAAAGTTAGATGTTACATTTACAAGCTACAGATGGAGCCTGAAGTTATGCCAGGTAGCCTTCGAAACGCTCTTTCTTTGCATTATCGAAAGTAGATAAACGTTGCTTCAGTCAATCTCTGGTCTAGCTTGTGAATGTGACACTCGACTTGTAGATTGTCTTGCCCCAGTACATGTATCAAGTTCGATCTGATCATTGATGGTGGACAACGATCAGACACCGCAAGGCTGAAATCATTCACCTGCGACTCCAGTTTTGAAGAATCCTAAGGTTCATAATTTTTATGGCGACTCTACTCGTCAAGAATCAGTAGCCTGAGGAATTTCTTGGTGAATTGATTGTTATCAAAATGGTTTCGCTGGATTGAAGGTATGCTCCCATGAGCCGAGATCACATTCCAGGTTTTCCAAATAAAATTCCTAAGGTAGATTGGCAAAGGAATTTGCCTATGTTTAAAGATGATGATAGGATGGATGCTGCTTTACATCTGGTTAGATTTCACATACATATCCGCAAGTTGAAGGTTGATTTTCCTGAAGATTTCTTGACGAAGATATTCATGGCCACTCTCAAAGGTGAAGCTCGATCTTGGTATGAAAGCTTGCCGCCTGCTTGTATTTACTGTTTAAAGGATTTTCATACCATGTTCTTTGAAAGGTATAAGGAATCTTATCCATCCTTGACTTTAGTTCAGAACTGTTGTAGCCATGTTCATAGTTTTATTGAAAATCTTGCAAAAGTTTATGAAGATGATGACTTCATGGACGATGAGATCATGGAGGCTCTGTACGAAAATCCATTTCAGCAGCATAAAGAGAACTTAGAAGATACTCAACAAGATGCTCAGGAAAATTTGCAGCAGGATCAAGATCTTAGTACAATGGAAAATGATGAAAGAGAAGATTTTGTTTCAGATCTGTCCATAGAAGAAGACAATATGCAAAAAAGTCAAGTTTCAATTTCAGAATGTGATAAAATCAAGACAACTATTTCAGATCTAGATTCAGATCGTGATGATCAAGAATACCTTGTGTTGAATCCCATGAAGGAGAACTCTGCTGTGGAGATCATATGGAAGGAAGAAGACAGAGTTTTTGATCCAAATGTTCTCATTTCATTAGAACAAAGCCTTCATGAGGAGGTAATCCAGACAGTTCATGAAAAACAAGATGAGATCTTTGTTCAAGTAAGTGACAAATATTCTTTCAATAACTCAGTGATAAATGATAATTTGATTGCCATGTCATATGAAGATGATCAACCATGTTTTCAAATTTCAGAAGATCAGGGAATTAAGGACTGTCATTCAAGTTTTTCATGTTTTAAAATGTTATTTCATGAAGACAATCACTGTTTTAGCAAAAGCAAACAAAAATCATTATCTCCTTTGTCTGAAGATCAGATACATCAACTCCTGAAAGGTCATGTTACAGCCCAAGCTAAAGCAGATTTGCAGTATGCTCATGGTCAAGAAAGCGTTGGTGAAACTTCTTCCTCTTTTCAAAATGATGACGGTTTTGTAATTAGTTTTATAGATCAGCAAACAGATAATATTTTCTTTCATGAAGATGATAAGGTTGTCAGGTTTGATAATCTTGAAGATTGTTTTCTGTTTAAGAATGACCTAGACCATGAAGTTGAGGAATATGAGCTTGAGAGAGATAATATGCTAGAATTTATCATGGTCAAGGAACTTACAGCTAACACTAAGATGGAGGTAACCTATACCTCTCTGTGCCTTCCTACTACTCTGCAATCAATTGTTCTTTCAGATCAGAATGAAATGAGTGGTTGTATTTTTGTTGTTGGATCTCAATACCAACTAGTGCTTCAGGATTTTCAAGATCCCTTCAGCATTCTTTTGCAAGCATCAGGAAAGATAAATGTTTTCTGGTTCATTATCAAAAGCTTTGGTTTCAGTGGTTATTGTGAGTTTCCTACATGTACATCATTCTACCTGCTCGAGAAAAGTGAGAGCAGAATTTCGGTATGTAGCCATCTGCTGGATTGGTTACATTGGAAGGCACACTACACATGATTGTACATATTCCATTAGCAGGCATTTGGTTGTCATCATGATTTGGAACCCTCGAATATTGATGGACTGCTGCCATTAAAAAAAGCTTTGTAAGTAATTATTTTAGTTAAGTCAGTTATGAGTAATTTCTTTTTGCATCGAGTCAGTTTTTTCAGTCATTTTAGTTTCAAGGTTGAGTCAGTTTGAGCCAAGTTTCAGTCAATAAAATGAGTCAAGAGTTTTGTGTTGTTTGTCGAAATAATGACTCCATAGCCCAATGGACAAAGGCACTGTCTGCTCTCCCAAAGATCTGTTGTTCTTGGCACCTCCAAGGAGCTGGAGCTACCATCCCCATTGGAGCCAATGTTAGAGTCGGTCTTGACATCCCTCCATCAGAGATCAAAACTCTTTGTTGCATTTCATTTTTAGGTGTCCCATTCAGTCCATTCATCTCCATTCCGTTATGGGCATGCCATTATATGATGAAAGGGCCTTCTCAGTCATACCCCTCATGCCTTATCCTGCTGGATTAGGTTTGTTTATCGAAGTTCATTAAAATCAATTTTACAGTCATTCATAGTCCTGTTTCGTCTCTTGGTTTAAAAAGAGTTATTTTAGGGTTTTTAGGTCTTTCTAGGTCTAGGGTTTCACAAGTTTCATCTTCAGAATGTCAAATAATGCCCGCAGGCCATGAGGATGTCTTCAATAAGTTTTCATTTCAAGATTTCCACCGTTAACAATGCTCAAGGATGTTTCTTCTTCAAAACTTTGTTTTGAAGAAGAAATCGTCAAATTAACTGTTTGTAATAAATATGTATTTTTAAAGTTTTCCATCATGAAATACTTCAAATATAGCCCTGGTCATCCTTTTCTGAAATCCAATGCCACCATCCCTACAAAAGTTGACAAGATTCATCATCAGCTCAAAAATCAGTGGAAACAAAGAATAGAGTATGTATTAAAGGTGAAAAGTGTCGAAGTTCAAAATATTGCAGAAATGGGTTTGTCAAAAGAAAGAATAAAATTCCTTTGTATACATGAGATATTTTCACATTCGACGATCCATATGCACACCAAAGAAATCAACAAAAGCCAAGAAAAAACAAGGAAGTGAAAAAATGAAGTTTTGAAGCCAAACTGTATGTTGGATCAGTACGGGGTGTGTTGGGTGACTGGCGCGGCGCACTGAGGAAGCGCGGTGCATTGGGTGCCTCTGCATATTGTAAATTTACACAGGCGCGGTTCACCCACACGGCGCAGCACACTGGGTAGCCTGTGCGGCGCATAGGCCTGAGACCGAAATTTTTGCTAGCCTTCTCCAAGATTGCATTTTTTGGTTGCTCCATGCTCAAGTTAGTTTGTACAATGGTTCATAACTCATGTTTGGTGTTGTTTGGAAGAAGGTGAAAGTCAAAACCATAAATCCTATCACCTTATTTGAAATTTCTTTCTTAGAATTTGAACTGGGTGTTTTAAACTAGTTTTGTGTCACATTTTCTCTTCCCTACCTTGTTATTTTTCTCCCATCACTGTTACACTGTTATCACAGTCCTTTCCCTTTTCTTTTATGTCCCAAAATCAACTATATCCCTTGATTCCCATTTTTCCTACCCCTAAAAAACCTACTATTCCCCATCACCATCCCACTCCCATATCCTTTGCAAATATTCCTAATTCCCAAGCCATAACTCTCCCAAACAGTTAAGTGACTGCCCCTTATCACTACATTATCAAATATCACTTGGAAAACTCCATTTTCCTCAATACCATGTTTCCCACAGTTCCTTTGACTTTGACACATATTTGGCAATCGAGACAAAGACGCCAAACTCTTCATATTCACCTTAAGCAACATAGATGAAGAAGGAATCGGGGAAGCGTGAAAAGAAATGATCTTGGCCGAAGCTTCATTGGCTGAGTATGACACGTGTTGGAGGATATTTAGTCCAAATCTCAAGGAATTTGGAGAAAATTTTGTCATTTTTGAAATCTTGGTTGCAAAACAGGTTTTTCTACACGACGCGTCGCGCCACCCGACGCATGCTTATGATTGGGACATATTCTGGAGGAAAAATTGATATTTTTGGGTTTGTTATGATAAATTATGCATGTTCAGAAATGGCTGAGATATTTCATCAAGTTCTGGATGGTCTTAAGGGTCAAAAACACTCCAAAAATTGCCTTTCTACCACTTTTTACACCAACAGGAACCAGTCTTGGGAGATTGCAGTTTTGGAGGGGAAAATGAACTCCAAATTGAAAAATTCCACTTGGGTTGGATAGAAAACATACAGGGATTTCCAACGAGCTATCAGGAGCTCAATTTGGACTTCGAGAAATTCTTCAAAAACAGGCTCAACGTGGCGCGGCGCATAGAGGATTTTGGTCCAATTTTTACTTTTCAGCTTAGAAATTCGGCCAGTTTGACTAGTTTCACTTCTTGATGTAATTTTGTGGCTATGATGTAATTTTGGCTCATATTTACTTTTTCTAGAGGATTCATTCACTAAAAAGTGAAAAGTAAGTGAATGGATCAGTTTCCTAGCATATAGAGGCAAGTTGTTTGGCTGCCTAGATTTTAGTTCCATGTTTAGAATTGGTTGAAACAACTCCTAGGGATTAGGTGACCTGGAAGGGCAAGGGAAGGGGTTAGGATGAATCCTATATTGTCAGTTGGAGACATTTTCGGGGTTGGACTGCGGGGAATAGTTTGGCACCTCATTGTATATTCATTTCAGATTTTTGGCAAAGGAAAGACCAGAGTTTTGCAGCACTTGTTGGGATCCTTGTGGCTCTGAGTTTTCATGATGTTTTACTCCATGTATCTGTAAGTTTCATTAATTTTATATGTATTCCATTTCCCTTCTCTTTGCTTCTGAATTAAACAAATGAGTAACTAAGGTAGAATTCATTAGTTGGTTGGTGCTCTGCCTTAAACTTTTGTTTAGTTTTATATGTTTTCGTCAGTTTGAAGAGGATCCTTGCACCTTCTTGCCCTCTTTAGCTCCTCAGCAGTATTTTCTATCCATTCATTGAATCCAAGACATCAAATTCATTGCCTTCCCTGCCCCAACTTGAACTCTGCAAGAATTTGGCCTCATCCCCAAGCCCAAAATTGCCTTTCCCTTTTCCAACAAAAAATCCCTTAAAATCATTCCAAACTCCTTGATTCCTATACCTAGCCTAAGATTAGCATTCATTTCAGTCATCTCAAGCCCTATTGATATATTTTTACTGAGATTGACTCAGAGAGAGCCCTCTCCTGTTCTAGTAGGGCTAGCTACCAGACCGAGCGTGGTTTGCTGTTACACCGAATCCCGCCTTCCTTCAGCCTGAGGTGGATATGGGAAATAACATAGTGGTGACCATACTGGGGATTCAAAAGTTAGATGTTACATTTACAAGCTACAGACGGAGCCTAAAGTTATGCCAGGTAGCCTTCGAAATGCTCTTACTTTGCATTAGCGAAAGTAGATAAATGTTGCTTCAGTCAATCTCCAGTCTAGCTTGTGAATGTGACACTCGACTTGTAGATTGTCTTGCCCAGTACATGTATCAAGTTCGATCTGATCGTTGATGGTGGACAATGATCAGACATCGCAAGGCTGAAATCATTCACCTGGCGACTCCAGTTTCGAAGAATCCTAAGGTTCATAATTTTTATGGCGACTCTACTCGTCAAGAATCAGTAGCCTGAGGAATTTCTTGGTGAATTGATTGTTATCAAAATGGTTTCGCTGGATTGAAGGTATGCTCCCATGAGCCGAGATCACATTCCAGGTTTTCCAAATAAAATTCCTAAGGTAGATTGGCAAAGGAATTTTCCTATGTTTAAAGATGATGATAGGAAGGACGCTGCTTTACATCTGGTTAGATTTCACATACATATCCGCAAGTTGAAGGTTGATTTTCCTGAAGATTGCTTGATGAAGATATTCATGGCCACTCTCAAAGGTGAAGCTCGATCTTGGTATGAAAGCTTTCCGCCTGCTTGTATTTACTGTTTAAAGGATTTTCATACCATGTTCTTTGAAAGGTATAAGGAATCTTATCCATCCTTGACTTTAGTTCAGAACTGTTGTAGCCATGTTCATAGTTTTATTGAAAATATTGAAAATTTTTATGAATATGATGACTTCATGGATGATGATATCATGGAGGCTTTGTACAAAAATCCATTTCAGCAGCATAAAGAGAACTTAGAAGATACTCAACAAGATGCTCAGGAAACTTTGCAGCAGGATCAAGATCTTAGTACAATGGAAAATGATGAAAGAGAAGATTTTGTTTCAGATCTTTCCATAGAAGAAGACAATATGTAGAAAAGTCAAGTTTCAATTTCAGAATGTGATAAAATCAAGACAAATATTTCAGATCTAGATTCAGATCGTGATGATCAAGAATACCTTGTGTTGAATCCCATGAAGGAGAACTCTGCTGTTGAGATCATCTGGAAGGAAGAAGACAGAGTTTTTGATCCAAATGTTCTCATTTCATTAGAACAAAGCCTTCATGAGGAGGTAATCCAGTCAGTTCATGAAAAACAAGATGAGATCTTTGTTCAAGTAAGTGACAAATCTTTTTTCAATAACTCAGTGATAAATGATAATTTGATTGCCATGTCATATGAAGATGATCAACCATGTTTTCAAATTTCAGAAGATCAGGGAATTAAGGACTTTCATTCAGGTTTTTCATGTTTTAAAATGTTATTTCATGAAGACAATCACTGTTTGAGCAAAAGCAAACAAAAAGAATTATCTCCTTTGTCTGAAGATCAGATAGATCAACTCCTGAAAGGTCATGTTACAGCCCAAACTAAAGCAGATTTGCAGTATGCTCATGGTCAAAAAAGTGTTGGTGAAACTTCTTCCTCTTTTGAAAATGATGACGGTTTTGTAATTAGTTTTATAGATCAGCAAACAAATAATATTTTCTTTCATGAAGATGATAAGGCTGTCATGTTTTATAATCTTGAAGATTTTTTTCTATTTAAGAATGACCTAGACCATGAAGTTGAGGAATATGAGCTTGAGAGAGATAATATGCCAGAATTTCTCATGGTCAAGGAACTTACAGCTAACACTCAGATGGAGGAAACCTATACCTCTCTGTGCCTTCCTATTACTCTGCAATTAATTGTTCTTTCAGATCAGAATGAAACGAGTAGTTGTATTTTTGCTGCTAGATCTCAAGACCAACTAGTGCTTCAGGATTTTCAAGATCCCTTCAGCATTCTTTTGCAAGCATCAGGAAAGATAAATGTTGCCCGGTTCGTTATCAAAATCTTTGGTTTCAGTGGTTATTGTGAGTTGCCTACATGTACATCGTTCTACCTGCTCGAGAAAAGTGAGAGCAGAATTTTGGTATGTAGCCATCTGCTGGATTGGTTACATTGGAAGGCACACTACACATGATTATACATATTCCATCAGCAGGAAGTTGGTTGTCATCATGATTTGGAACCCTCGAATCTTGATGGAATGTTTCCATTAAACAAATCTTTGTAAGTACTTATTTTAGTTAAGTCAGTTATGAGTCATTTCTTTTTGCATCGAGTCAGTTTTTTCAGTCATTTTAGTTTCAAGGTTGAGTCAGTTTGAGTCAAGTTTTAGTCAATAAAATGAGTCAAGAGTTTTGTGTTGTTTGTCTAAATAATGACTCCATAGCCCAATGGACGAAGGCACTGTCTGCTCTCCCAAAGATCTGTTGTTCTTGGCACCTCCAAGGAGCTGGAGCTACCATCCCCATTTGAGCCAATGTTAGAGTCGGTCTTGACATCCCTCCGTCAAAGATCAAAACTATTTGTTGCATTTCATTTTTAGGTGTCCCATTCAGTCCATTCATCTGCATTCTGTTAGGGGCATTCCATTATATGACGGAAGGGCCTTCTCAGTCATACCCCTCATGCATTATCCTGCTGGCTTAGGTTTGTTTATCGAAGTTCATTAAAATAAATTTTACAGTCATTCATAGTCCTGTTTCATCTCTTGGTCAACAAAGAGTTATTTTAGGGTTTTTAGGTCTTTCTAGGTCTAGGGTTTCACAAGTTTTGTCTTCAGAATGCCAAATAATGCCCGCAGGCCATGAGGATGTCTTCAATAAGTTTTCATTTCAAGATTTCCACCATTAACAATGCTCAAGGATGTTTCTTCTTCAAAACTCTGTTTTGAAGAAGAAATCGTCAAATTAACTGTTTGTAATAAATATGTATTTTTAAAGTTTTCCGTCATGAAATACTTCAAATGCAGCCCTGGTCATCCTTTGCTGAAATCCAATGCCACCATCCCTGCAAAAGTTGACAAGATTCATCATCAGCTCAAAAATCAGTGGAAACAAAGAATAGAGTATGTATTAAAGGTGAAAAGTGTCAAAGTTCAAAATATTGCAGAAATGGGTTTGTCAAAAGAAATAATCAAATTCCTTTGTATACATGATATATTTTCACAGTCGACGATCCATATGCACACCAAAGACATAAGCAAAAGCCAAGAAAAAACAAGGAAGTGAAAAAATGAAGTTTTGAAGCCAAACTGTGTGTTGGATCAGTGCGCGGCGCGTTGGGTGACTGGCGCGGTGCACTGAGCAAGCACGACGCATTGGGTGCCTCTGCACAGTGTAAATTTACACAGGCGCGACGCACCCACACGGTGCGGTGCACTGGGAAGCCTACGCGACGCATAGGCCTGAGACCGAAATTTTTGTTGGCCTTCTCCAAGATTGCATTTTTTGGTTGCTCCATGCTCAAGTTAGTTTGTACAATGGTTCATAACTCATGTTTGGTGTTGTTTGGAAGAAGGTGAAAGTCAAAACCATAAATCCTATCACCTTATTTGAAATTTCTTTCTTAGAATTTGAACTGCGTGTTTTAAACTAGTTTTGTGTCACATTTTCTCTTCCCTACCTTGTTATTTTTCTCCCATCACTGTTACACTGTTATCATAGTCCTTTCCCTTTTCTTTTATGTCCCAAAATCAACTATATCCCTTGATTCCCATTTTTCCTACCCCTAAAAAACCTACTATTCCCCATCACCATCCCACTCCCATATCCTTTGCAAATATTCCTAATTCCCAAGCCCTAACTCTCCCAAACAGTTAAGTGACTACCCCTTATCACTACATTATAAAATCTCACTTGGAAAACTCAATTTTCCTCACTACCATGTTTCCCACAGTTCCTTTGACTTTGACACATATTTGGCAATCGAGACAAAGACGCCAAACTCTTCATATTCACCTCAAGCAACATAGATGAAGAAGGCATCGAGGAGGCGTGAAAAGACATGATCTTGGCCGAAGATTCATTGGCTGAGCATGACATGTGTTGGAGGACCTTCAGTCCAAATCTCAAGGAATTTGGAGAAAATTTTGTCATTTTTGAAATCTTGGTTGCAAAACAGGGTTTTCTGCCCGACGCGTCGCGCCACCCGACGCGCGCTTCTTATTGGGACATATTCTGGAGGAAAACTTGATATTTTTGGGTTTGCTATGATAAATTATGCATGTTCAGAAATGGCTGAGATATTTCATCAAGTTCTGGATGGTCTTAAGGGTCAAAAACACTCCAAAAATCGCCTTTCTACCACTTTTTACACCAGTAGGAACCAGTCTTGGGAGATTGCAGTTTTGGAGGGGCAAATGAACTCCAAATTTAAAAATTTCACTTGGGTTGGATAGCAGACATACAGGGCTTTCCAACGAGCTATCAGGAGCTCAATTTGGACTTCGAGAAGTTCCTCAAAAATAGTCTCAAAGTGGCACGGCGCATTGAGTAGTCTGGCGCGGCGCATAGAGGATTTTGGTCCAATTTTTACTTTTCAGCTCAGAAATTCGGCCAGTTTGACTAGTTTCACTTCTTGATGTAATTATTGATCTATATTGATGTAATTTTGTGGCTATGATGTAATTTTTTCTCATATTTACTTTTTCTATAGGATTCATTCACTAAAAAGTGAAAAGTAAGTGAATGGATCAGTTTCCTAGCATATAGAGGCAAGTTATTTGGCTGCCTAGATTATAGTTCCATGTTTAGAATTGGTTGAAACAACTCCTAGAAGGATTAGCTTGACCCCTAGAGGCAAGGGAAGGGGTTAGGATGGTCTATATATTTTATTTTCGGAGACATTTTCAGGGTTGGACTCTGGGGAATAGTTTGGCACCTCATTGTATATTCATTTCAGATTTTTGGCAAAGGAAAGACCAGAGTTTTGCAGCACTTGTTGGGATCCTTGTGGCTCTGAGTTTTCATGATGTTTTACTCCATGTATCTGTAAGTTTCATTAATGTTATATGTATGCCATTTCCCTTCTCTTTGCTTCTGAATTAAACAAATGAGTAACTAAGGTAGAATTCATTAGTTGATTGGTGCTCTGCCTTAAAATTTTGTTTAGTTTTATATGTTTTCGTCAGTTTGAAGAGGATCCTTGCACCTTCTTGCCCTCTTCAGCTCCTCAGCAGTATTTTCTATCCATTCATTGAATCCAAGACATGAAAGTCATTTCCTTCCCTGCCCCAACTTGAACTCTGCAAGAATTTGGCCTCATCCCCAAGCCCAAAATTGCCTTTCCCTTTTTCCAACAAAAAACCCAAAAAAATAATTCCAAACTCCTTGATTCATATACCTAGCCTAATATTAGCATTCATTTCAGTCATCTCAAGCCCTATTGATATATTTTTACTGAGATTGAGATGGAGAGAGCCCTCTCTTGTTCTGGTAGGGCTAGATGCCGAATCGAGCGTGGTTCGGTGTTACACGAATCCGCCTTCCTTCAACCTAAGGTGGTTAGGCAATAACACTTTGGATACCATGGTCAAAGTCTTGATTTCCTTGTAGATATTTAAATATTCTTTTGGCTTGACTGGAGGTGAGACTCTTTTTTGGATTAGCTTGGAATCGTCAATGATACCAACTACATGCATAATGTACGAGGGTCTAGTCCCCTTTGAGATAAAGTAGACTTCCTATCATAGATCTTTGTATTCTAGTTGATTCACGAGTAGGAGAATCATCATAAAGGAAGCTGAGATTACATCGAGTTATCATTGGTGTACTTCTGAGTTTTTGCACTCTTCCATCCCATACTTCTTCAAAATTTTCTTAAGATATTTTGCTTGTGATAAGAATATGCCATTTATTGTGACTGCACTTACCGTAGAAAGAATGTTAGTTCCCCAAGTAAAGACATTTCAAATTATTCTTTGCATAACGAAGCAAATTCCATTCATAGACTCTTCATTACTTCCGAATATAATATCATCAACATATACAACCACAATCAATAGTTTATCATTTTCGGTTTTTTGTATAAGTTGCTATCAATAAACCTTTGAAAATCCTTGTTGACGAATGTTTGTCGAATGATAAAACCATGCCTCGGAGCTTGTTTGAGACCATATAGAGCCTTTTAAGTCTGCGGAAACAAGTTTTTCATCATTTCCCAAAATGAATCCCTTCGGTTGTTCTATATAAACTTCTTCTAGATCACCATTGAAAAGCATATTTAACATCCATTTGATAAACTTTCGGTTCTTTTGGAAGCTTGAAAAAAAGCAAGAAACATTTTTATGGCTTCAAGTCTAGCTACGGGAGAAAAAGTTTCTTCAAATTCTGCAACTCTTGTTCGACATGCCTTGCAAACAGTCTAGCTTTATTTCTTATATAACATCCCATTCTCATTTAACTTATTTTTGAATATCATTTAGTTCCAATGACATTTTTGTCATGAGGTCTTATTACTAATTCCCAAGTGTGATTCTTTTCAGTTTGATCAAGCTCTTCATTCTGTGGCTTGAATCCAACATTCATCTTCTTTGGCTTGATTGACATTTTGTGGTTCGGTAGTGGATAGAAATGCGGATAGCTAGAAAGTCCACAGAGGTCCTTCTTGTTTGTATACTGATCCTTTTCTCCCAAAATTTGAGATTACGGATGATTCTTTTTTGAACATGCTCTGGATGGAGCTTTCGGATAAATCATCTTCGGGTTCTTCATTGGGTTCACGGTGTATATCATTTTCTATTTGATGTAGAAGGATATACGTCATCATCGTCTTCATCTACATTTGTTTTTTTTCTTCTTTTTTGGGTACCCGAGGAGACTCATCAATAACAACATCAATACATTCAACAATATTAAAGTCTTTTATTGTAACATTTATATGCTACTGTCCCTAGAGGAGTAACTTGAAAGTATTCCTTCATATACGGGTTAAAACTCCAAGTTTTTTATCATTATTTTTGATAAAAACATTTGCTTCCAACGCTCTAAAATGCTTTACGGTTGGAGGATTACCATACCGAGTTCATAATAGGTTTATCACTATTTACACGAACATGTGCCTTGTTAAGAATATTACCTACTATGAGCTACTTCTCCCCGAATGTGTCGGGGTGTTCGGGAATCATCGAAGCATAGCTCTAGCCATTTGTTGAACTATTCTATTCATTCTTTACACTATGCCATTTTGTTGTGGAGTGCAGCTTATAAGCTGTATTTTTATGCCATGTTGTTCACAAAATTCAAGGAATTCATCTGATGTATATTCTCTCCTCGATCGGACCTAAATCATGATTTTTTAGATCTAATTCATTTCCAACCGGTGCTTTGAAGATCTGAAATTTCTCAAATGCTTCATCTTTGTATTCATCAACCCAATCCAACACATTCTAGAGAAATCATCAATAAATAAGAAATAGTATTGTTCACCACGTGGTGACTTTTTCCTCAAAGGCCCATATGCGGTATGAATGAGTTCGAGAGGCTTACTTGATGATCCTTCCTTTGGCATTAAATTGCACTCTAGTTTTTCTTGCAAGATTGTAAGATTTGCATATGATATTTCAGTGATAATATTGGGAAGATCACGAACAACTTTAAATGCCTTGATTTGTTGATTTGGTGAAGTTCAGATGCCCCAACCTTCTATGCCATAGCGAGTTTTCTGAATATTTACTCAAATACAACATTGTTCTTTTTGAGTTCTTTCATACATAAAGGTTGCTCGGAGTTCTTTTTCCTTTTATAATTGTTTTACTTTGTATCAAGATCATGTACCACACATTCTTTTGAACTAAAGACATGTGAGTTCCTTGATCACACATTTGACTTACACTTAACATGTTATTCTTTAATCCATCCACATACATGACATTATTAGCTTTCACCTTTTCTTTTAGAAAAACGAGACCCTTTTCCATAATGACAACGGAGTATCATTTCCAAATGTAACATTCTTTTCTTTTTCTAGAGCACTATGCTCAAGGGTTGTTTTTGTCACATGTCATATTTTTGAGGCATCCTATCAATATACCACATTGATTTCTTCACCTTACGAAAATAAATCTATGCACAATTTTCAACTTTGTAATTCCTTCTTTTCCCACACTTTGGTGTCTTGAAGAGAAAAATGCTATTTAAAATTTGGTTTTGCTCTTGCATTCGGATTATTTTATGGCCAGAATTTATTGCAATAAGCACATTCAACTTCATTTTGAAAGGAGAAAATTTGTTATGGAGGTATTCTTCTTTGTTCGATATCCATCATGCTATTTTCTTGCTTCTCTTGTCATGATGGTTTTATATGCAACACATTGAACAACTTTATGACCAAAATTGTGACATGAGAAACATTGTCCATTGAAGAAGAAATTTACCTATTATGAAATATTACTTGAATTTACCTATTGGTTGGTGTTTCTTTGAAAGTTATTCTTTTAGTGTTCTTTGAATTGAAATTTGGCCTGTGCTAAACCTATGAAGGTCTTTATTCCCTTGCTAAGTAGCGGAATGTTGGATCTTGGTTGTAGGCCTTTTAGATAATTTGGTCTTTGAAGTGCGAAGATTCTTAGATATATCTAATTTGTCTTTATAAAAGGAGAAAGTTGTACCTTGATAATCTCATCTGGGTTTTAGATCCTTTAGCAAATCTAAGATTCAAAGTTTTCACTTTCTCAATTTCTTTTCTTAGACTTACTATTTCACATTCTAATTTCTCATTGTGTTTCTCCTTTTCTTAAAGTGATTTTTTCGGAAGTTTCTATGGATATTTTACTTTCTTCTAAACGTATTTTACTTTCTTATAAGCATATTTTGAGTTGATTGAATTCATCGAAAATCATTTTCCTCTAAAGCATCCATAAAAGTATCTTTTTCTTCTCACAGATTATTTTTCAAATGCCATGAGAAATCTAAGATCTTGTTCACATTCTTCTCAACTTCAGTAATGAGATAACCCATCAAGTTTGTCTTCATGAGTATAGTAACTTTTTCTAGTGCTAAGCAGGATTCTTATTCCTAATTGCTACTTCCTTCCCTTTTCCATGTGTTTCTTTGTAAGGACACTTAGTAGCATAGTGACCAACTCTTCCATAAGAAAAACATTTGAAAGGAAGCTTACCTGCGAACCATCTGCGAGTTGGAGTTTCTTTACAAAATTTACCTCATGCTATTACAGATATACCACGATCCTTGTCTCTTGTACTTCTTTCCCTTTTGTAGAAGCCCTAAAGACGGCTTCTTTGACGGATTGGTCCTCCTCTTCTCATTTCATATGCGGTTAGTATGCCATGAAGTTGTACTACAGTAAGATTCTGAAGATCCTATTTTTCTTCAAGAGCAGAAACTTTTGACTCAAATTTTGCTGTTAGCGATCTTAAAATTTTCTCAACCAAAGTAGATTCGGTTATTGTTTCTCCCAGATTTCTCATACGATTTACAACATCATCAAGACGTAAAAAGAAACTGGCAATATTCTCATCACTATGCATCTTTAAATTTTCATATTCAATTCTGAGAGTTTGAAGTTATGCACTTTTTACCTTTGCATCACCTTCATAACTTAGAATGATTTTGTCCCATATCTCCTTTGCTGTATTCAGCTGCATAACTTTGAAAAATTTTGATTCAGTTAGACTTCCCGTTAGAGCATTAACTGCCTTTGCATTTGTTTCATAATTCTTCTTTTCAGTCGGATATGTTGGTACTGCAGCTGGATACTGATATCCTCATTCAACAATGGCCCATACATCTGCTCCCATAGACTGAAGATAGGATCTCATCCTTATTTTCTAGAAGATTAAATTTCTTCCATTAAAGAGCGGAGGCTTGATAGACGCTGTTCCATCTTGATTGCTCATCTTGCTTGATCTTCCTTCTACCGGCTAAGCATTTTCAGAAGGACCTGCTCTGATACCAATTGTTGGGAAAAATACTGAGAGGGGGGGTGAATCAGTATTTAGAGCTAACTGATAAACTTTTTACTTTTCTTTTCTCAAAACCCATACGCTACTTTACAGAACAAAACTAGCGTATATACGCAGATATCCTTAAGGAAACTTGTGTATGCTCAGAGCTCTTATTATGTATTTGATTCTTAAATCATTGCATCATTTATTCATCAGACGTTAAGCAGTAAGCATGTGCAGTAAAAATAGAATAAACCATCACACATAAGCAACACACATGAACACCAGGATTTAAGGTGGAAACCCAAATCGGGAGAAAACCACCGCTGCCGTCATCTCAGTCTTCAATATTTATTATAAAGAAAACATCTTACAACCATGTACTGGCACAAACTCATACTAGCACGCAGGCACCCACCTGCAGAAGGCTACAACCTTCTCTCGTTTACCAACCTCTCCTGGAAGGGAGCTACAACCCCCTGCTCTCGTTTACCAGCCTCTCCTGGAAGGGAGCTACTACCCCCTGATATTATCACTAGCCTCTACTGGCAGAAAGCTTCTACTTTCATATTGAAGGCTTCAACCCTCAGATCCACTGCAGACCACATTTCATCAATTTTCATACTGGATCAAATAGCTTCAACACAACCCTTCACTTATCAACAAACATACTTTGCCCAATACTTCAAACAGAACAGTGAGACCACTGTAACCAGAATATCAGAGATAACCCAGACTTCAGAATAGATATGCAGATGTAAACTCAACCCTGAACATTCATTGAATCAAATATCATACGCTACTTTTCTTTACTGAAGCCGCGTACATACGCGCTTTCCTGCACACCAACCCGCGTATACTTATACGTACTTTATTCTTCAGAAAACCATATACGTGCCTTTCACTAATAGAGACCGCGTATACACGCGCTTTTGCAGAGACCAACTAGCGTATAGATCTGTAAATGGAAAACTTTACAAAATAGATCAGATCTATAAACTTACCCAGATTTCTTCATCATCTTCAGCAGACTTTGCGCTAGATCTTCACCATTTCTTCTGCTGCAGATCATCCTAGAGATTTATCATCATCATAAGATCTAGAGATCTTGAACCATCCTCAGATCCATGGGTGCATCAAAGATTCAGATCTATCAATTAAGAACAGAGTTCATTCATGCAGATAATCCTTAGAGATATTTATTCATCAACAACCCTTACTCATGCACACCTTTGCACAATGATCTTCTTCTCCTTATATAGATTTAGCCTTTATCAATACCATGAGTCAAAACCACACAACTTTCGATGGTATTCCTGGACGGGATCAAATAGATAATCTAGCGCTCAATACAGTGGGCCAATACCATGGTAATGCCCCTAGGTATCATAGTTTTTAGAGCGCAAAAGGCATACGCGAATTTGAGCGTGCGTATCCGCATGTATACGCAACTTCGTTTCATAAAAACTGCGTATATGCTAACCCTGAATGTATACGCGGGTTCCCTTCACAAAAGTAGAGTATATACGTGGGTTGCCTTCACAAAAGTAGCGTATACATTGTGACATATTATATTTATCATTTTTCTGGCACTTACTGGAATTGTTTTCTCTGTCACATCTGAACTGATCTATAGATACATCATTCTTACATCTTTAGCACATAGGTTGCTTATCATAGGTGACTCATCAAGTAGGTTTCCATCAAGGCCAACTTCATCAAGTAGGTTGCCATCAAGGACAACACATTGCATCATATTGCCAACAATCTCCCCCTTTGGACTTGATGGCAACCATGATGGTGTTTGATCACCACAACAGATAGATATTGTGATAGATACATTGAATATAACCATTATGCAACCACCATGATACTCTCCCCCTATTCAAACACCATAAACACCATGATACTCTCCCCCTTTGACATCAAGGGAAAAAGACGGATCAAAACCAAAACAAGGTTTTTCTTCTCATGTAGAAAGAATAGCTATGTAGATCTGATGTGCACTGAAGCTACCATGCTCCCCCTGAGTTCATGCTGAATCTTCAAACATATTTTTCAATGAAGTACATGACTCTATGACCTTTCCTATCACCAAGGACTCATACTTACATCAATGATCCAACCAAGTGGATTTACATATTTTGACTCAACTACCCTACCAAGTGGGTTTACAAATTTGACCAAGTCCTTACATGATTGAATATTACAATTTTACATCATAGGTCTCAACATGACCTTTTCATCACATTAAAAATATGACCTTTTGTTACAAATACCAAAAATACCTCAAGAGAGAGATCATATTTCAGAACCATCATAGTGCCAACAATGCATCCTTTCCACATGACCAATGTTCCCCCTTAGCTTGTGCATCCTGAACACTTTCAACAGCAAATCATCAAGGCATATTCACCCAATATCAGAGAATGAAACAGAAATATAAGAGTTGAAACATCACCAGAGATACCCAACAGCACCATAGTTGTGCTAAAGAATGCTGACCCAGAGAAAAAATGTCAGCAACCACCCATACGCAGTTTTATCTGTATAAACTCGCGTATATACATGACTGTCTTTCATGAAATCCGCGTATCCAAATTAATCTTCTGCATTTAACTAGATCTGATCTTCTGCATGGAAAAAAATACTCCCAGCTTTTGTCTGAGATATTCGAACGCTTCCCTGGGCAGAGGTTTGGTAAATATATCAGCAACTTGTTCTTTGGAGGGAACATACTCCAACTTCACATTTTTTTCAAGCACTTGTTCACGTAAGAAGTGATACTTGATGGGAATGTGCTTGGTCTTGGAATGCATAACAGGATTCTTTGAGATACTGATGGCACTTGTATTATCACACATAATGGAGATAGGAGGTGAAAATTTGATTTGAATGTCTTGTAAGGTTTGCATCATCCAAAGAAGTTGAGTGCAACATGATGTGGCAGCCACATATTCTGCTTCTGCTGTAGATAAGGCAATAGAGCTTTGCTTCTTGCTGAACCAAGATACTAATCGGGGGCCCATATTGAATGCACCACCACTAGTTATTTTTTGATCATCAACATTTCCAGCCCAATCTGCATCGGTGTAAGCATGAAGAGTGAGATCAACATTCTTTGGATACCACAGTCCAAAGTCTTGAGTTCCTTATAGATATTTGAATATTCTTTTGACAGCCTGAAGGTGAGACTCTTTTGGATTAGCTTGGAATCGTCCAACAATCCCAACTGCATGCATAATGTCTGGTCTAGTCCCAGTGAGATAAAGTAGACTTCCTATCATAAATCTGCATTCTGGTTGATTCACCGTGGGAGAATCATCATGAGAACTGAGATTACATCCGGTTATCATTGGTGTAATTACAAGTTTGCACTCTTCCATGCCATACTCTTCAGAATTTGCTTAAGGTATTTTGCTTGTGATAAGAATATGCCATCTGTAGTTTGATGCACTTGCAAGCCAAGAAAGAATGTTAGTTCCCCAAGTAAAGACATTTCAAATTCTTGCTGCATAGCTGAAGCAAATTTCTGACTCATAGATTCTTCATTGCTTCCAAAAATGATATCATCAACATATACAACCACAATCAATAGTTTGTCATTTTCAGTTTTTGTGTATAAGTTGCTATCAGCAGACCCCTTTGAAAATCCTTTTTGATGAAGATATTTGTCAAGACGATAGTACCATGCCCTTGGAGCTTGTTTGAGACCATATAGAGCCTTTTTAAGTCTACAAACAAGTTTTTCATCATTTCCCAAAATGAATCCTTCTGGTTGCTCTATATAAACTTCTTCTTCTAGATCACCATTGAGAAAAGCAGATTTAACATCCATTTGATAAACTTTGATTTGTTGGAAGCTTGAAAAAGCAAGAAACATTCTTATGGCTTCAAGTCTAGCTACAAGAGAAAAAGTTTCTTCAAAGTCTATACCTTCTTGTTGAGCATACCCCTTGCAGACAAGTCTAGCTTTATTTCTTATAACCTCCCCATTCTCATTTAACTTGTTTTTGAATATCCATTTGGTTCCAATGACATTTTTGTCATGAGGTCTTGGTACTAGTTCCCAAGTGTGATTCCTTTCAATTTGATCAAGCTCTTCATTCATGGCTTGAATCCAACATTCATCTTTGCTAGCTTGATTGACATTGTGTGGTTCAATAGTGGATAGAAATGCCAGATAGCTAGAAGATCCCACAAGAGTCCTTCTTGTTTGTACACCTGATCCCTTATCTCCCAAAATTTGAGATTCTGGATGATTCTTTTGAACATATTTGGATGGAGCTTTTTCAGATAAATCATCTTTAGGTTCTTCATTGGGTTCACTGTCTATATCATTGCTATTTGATGTAGAAGGATATATGTCATCATCATCTTCATTTGTTGTTTGTTTTTCTTCTTTTGGAGCTGCAGGAGACTCATCAATAACAACATCAATACATTCAACAATCTTCCGAAGTCTTTTATTGTAACATTTATATGCTCTACTCCTAGAGGAGTAGCCAAGAAGTATTCCTTCATCTGCTCTGGATTCAAACTTGCCAAGTTTTTCATCATTATTTTTGATAAAACATCTTCTTCCAAAAACTCTAAAATTCTTCACAGTGGGAGGATTACCATATCAGAGTTCATATGGAGTTTTATGCGCCAGATTCAGAAGTGTCCTCAGACACATAACTTTATTGATCATGGAAAAAAATTACATTGCAAAATGCAGGAGTTTACAGACGTAAACTCTCATTCTCACACTACTCTCACATTACACAATGAAATAGGAAACAATCCTATTTATAAACTCTATGTTCTAACTTAATCTAGTTATGGATCACTTGGAAAATCAACAAGTGTCCATTTACAATAAATGAGTTTCTAACCACTCTACTAAATTCACTCCTAACTTAGAGCCTAGGAAACGACTCTTTTCTAGAGTCCTAATTTTTATTAACAAATTTCTATTTCTAAATATCTCTAATATTTATTAAATATTCTAATTTAATAAATATATTTATCCTAACTTTACATTATTCAATTTATGTATTTTTGGATTTATAATTTCCTTTATGAAATAGGCTAACATTCCCCCCTTCAAGGATAAATCCAAAAGAAGAACGAGGAACCATCTTCCAAGTTCTCAAGTTGATGCTGAAAAAAATCTTCAATCTCAAGAGAACGTGAATCAGCTGTATGTCTGATTCATATCTGAATGTTGCTTGACAACGCCATCAGGTGCCAAGTTGCAAAAGGACCCATCTATCCTTTGCATGAAATCAGCATCAAAGCCCATTGGATGATGATGTCAAAAACAACTCACTGTTGCTTTTGCTATCGACTGCCCACTGGAAAATTTGTTGATGCCCACTGGCTGTTGAAGATGCCCACTGGTTGCTTTTGCTGGTTGTGTCGAGACTTTCAGTCTGACAAACACTGTCAATCTCATTGACATTTCCCCCCCTTTGTTAGCTGAAAGGAGAGACACTTCTCTGTAAAATATTCTTGAACTCCCCCCCTTCAGGTGTAGGAGTTTTACACTGTTGTACTCCCCCATTCAACTGCATGAGAGTACCATCATCGTTTCACTGTTGGCTGCACAATGTGTGATCATATATGGTTGTAGAACTGAAGCAATCTTTTAACTGTGGATGACCATTCCCAAGGGTCAATCCATTCATAATGTATCTTCAATCTCTTTGATTTGTGTTGATTGCGACATTTTTCTGAGGAATGATTGCACTTGCCACAATGGTGACAGGGATGGAGATCAAAACACTGATCTTCCAGATGACCGGTTCTCTGACAATGAGAACATTTCGGTTTGACTTCAACTTCAGGTTGTGGGGAATTCTCTTTTTCGGCAACTTTGGGTTGCATGCACTGTTGGTTGTCTACAATTGTCTCTAAATGTGCTGAGGGGATCTGTTCAAGAAATCCCGCACTGACGAACTGAATGGGCTTGGAATAATCGGGAATATGTAATTTGGCATCATCTTGGACATATCCTAAGCCTCGTCGATTCTTGTTATTCTGAATTTCTTCCCAGGGCCTGATGATGGGCTTGGAAGAAATTGGATCTGGAACAACTTCGACACTTGAAGTTGGCTGAATGAATGACTTATCATCTGGATTGTGCAAAGACTTATCATCTAGATGGTTCAAAGACTTTAAAGTATCATTTTTTTCTTGCAATTCAATCCTTTGAAGTTGTGACTCGAGCTGAAGAAACTCAATAGTTTCATGTGTTTGTTGTAGATGCCGTGAAAGATCAGCAAGAGTGTCTTTGCTGATGTGCACCATGTCGTCATCACTGGAGATGATCAAACTGTGAAGAATGTTTAACAACTGAATATGTTGCGCCAACTGAACTTGCGCACTTGAAAACATGCTCTCTTGTCGGAGATGTCGTTCTTTGAACTATTTCACTTGCATGACAGGCTCGCTTGAATGATTTTTTGCTGACTACGCTTGCTTGGAACACTTGCTAGAAGTGTAGAATTGTCTCGCTTAAACTCTGGAATTCACGCTCGCTTGATGACGATCGCGTTTGTTTAAGCGCTCACTTGACTTACTTGATGACTGCACACTCACTTGAATGAATAACCACGCACACTTGATGTCGATGTCAACTTGGTTGATTGATGTCAGAGTTGAACTTGTTTGGTTGCTTTTGATGGTCACTGCAATAAAATTCACTCTCACTTGCTTGAGGGTTTGATCTTTGTACTATCTTGACGCAAATTGCTTGAAATCACGCTCGCTTGGAGATATAAACTTGTTGCTTGTTTGAAAAAAATTATGCACTCAATTGATTTTGTGTAAAGGAAGGGTGTCGAACACTGTCGACAATGCACCCAAGAAAGCTTACAATGATTCACTTTAAAATAATGAATTCACTTGTCTTCTTAAAAATTCATTAACAATGAATTTTTAATGATTCACATAACATAATGAATTTGATTACAAGTTCTGAAAAGAATGTATAACAACGCTGATGTAGCCTTTTGAGTGTGCAGGTACATGAACTTGATGAAGTGAATTTTCTATTTGATGTAGAATGCTGATGTAGACAATCTTCGATTATATGTTGTTGTTGTGCAGATGCATGTGTTGATCTTGCAGCGATTTTGTTATAAGTGTTGTGCTTGTTGATATTAAACTTTATGTATGAAATTATTAATGTGTCACAACTAGACACAAATCAAAAAGCAACAACATGAAGCCATAAAAAAAAACATGCGCTATCAAACACACATAGTGTACCTTAGATCCCCTTATTCAATTTCGGGCGGATCTAGGACACATCAACACCAAAAAAAATGATATCTTTATTAATCACTGAGTACATTTGAAGCAATGATAATGCCAAGCTGGGAGCCCTTTGAAACAACTCACCTTTAAAATCTGAATGGATAGTGACACGATCTCTCTCAAAGTAAGACAATACTTTGAATTACAACAATGGATTTTCCTTATCACTCCAAATACAAATGGAAACTCTCTTGAGCTCTCCAAATTACAAAATACAACTTATCACTCCAAGGATTTTAAAACATCACCCTTATGACTCTCTGTTGTAATTGGACCTCAAAAAAAGTGACTCTAAATTAAAAATACTTCTCAAAGCACTTTTAAATGTACTCTTTCAATACTTCTTCAGTCAAATTTTTCAATGAATTTAAGCTGGCAAAAGCGGTATCACTTCATCTCTACAGAATTGCAAGGCATTGGAGATCATAGAGCTGGGAGATAACAACATTTCAGGGAGTATTCCAACATTAATGAAGTCTCACGACATTATGTTCAAATGCCAAGTCACATGAAATAACGTGGGCCAGCAAATTAACTTACCTTTCCGGATCACCAAGCTTGTTCACAAGTGTCGAAAGGAGCTTGTGTTCTTGTTCAGGTTTATTTTTAAGAAGATCAAACATTGTCATCAAGACTTTTTCTTTTAAGAAAGGTAGTGCATCTTTGGAAGCATCTTCCAATGCAATGACAAAGCGCTCAAACCTGCGCTTCAGACAATCTTCCCAATACCAAAATAGAAGAAGTGAATTTGCATCCTTTGTTTCTGTTAGAACATGAAGAGATTGATGGCCAAAATACTTCAGTTTCCTATCTAGCAGCAAACATTAGTAATGCAGATAGAATCCTTGAATCAAACCTTTCACATTTCATTAAATGCTGCAAACCTTTCACACATCATTAAAACGCTAGTTTCAAATGCTGGAAGTTGGGTTCGAATTACAATGTCAAATGCTGGTTCAACGTTGGTTCAATGCTGGAAGTTGGGTCGAATTACAATGTCAAACGCTGGATTGTTAACACCAGTCGATGCTTCCTACCGAGTAATTGTTCAACGCGTTTGATATTGCCAGCAGCTAGAGCTTTACGAACAAGAGTTGAAGAGACCTACCCTTTCTCTCGTAAATCTGCTCCTGTATTTCCTTGTTCCGAACTGGATCTATCAAACTTATCCATAACAGGATCTACAATGTAAGCCTTAATACCATATTACCCACACAATTGGACCAAATCGGATGCATCACCAGAAGCCTTGTAACCAAATCTGTAATTTGCACCTGCCACCACTCCCTCTACTCCTAATTCCTTTGATAGTTTCTCAACAAATTGCCGAGGACTCAAATAACGCACTTGAAAAAAAAACTGAACATGGTATCATCATATCAAATGCTGGTTCATAATCGATTATTCAAAATCGATCTTGCAGATTTCAAAACGTTGGTTCTAGCGCTGGCAAACTATTTTTTTTTGTTTTTAAAAAACGTTGTTCCAACACGCTGGAATGGGCACCTTTCAAACGCTGGATTGAAGCCTTTCAAACGTTGTCAAACACGCTGTTGCAGAAGTCGATGCCAAAAATGTTGTTAATGTCAAAATGCATAATTCACTTCAGAAAACGCAGAACGCTGGTTCTATTCATAAAAATGCTGGCTCAATATGATGTCAAAGGCTGTTTCAATTAATTTAAAACATTGTTTAAAAATGCAGGTTTCAAAACCACGTACATCCGTTCAAAACGTTGCAGATTTCAAAACGCAGGTTTCAATACCAAGATTTCAAAAGGTTGCAGATTTCAAAACACAGGTTTCCATACCACATACTAATCAATGCAGAAACCCATACCCATACCAATCAATGCCAGAATGCTCAACGCAGGGGATTTGCAGAATCAATTTGCTCAAAATGCAGAATCGATACTAATCGATGCCAGAATGCTCAAAATGCAGAATCGATTTGCTCAAAATGCAGAATCAATACCAATCGATGCCAATTAAAACGCAGAGCAGAAGTCGATGTTACATGAAAGAAACGTTGTTCTTATTCTGGAAAACGCTGGCTCTGCAATGCTACTGCAATGCTGGTTCAACACTGATTTTAAATGCAAAATTGATGCCAGTAAGCTGATTTATATCGATGCTAGAATCGATTATATGTAGCTTTTACAATGGGAATCGATTTTTCATATAAACGCTTTTACAATGTTTCATACAATGTTCAGAATCGATTTATATAAATCGATGCCAAAATGCAAATTTATACAACCATGTTCAACAGCGCTAGCGCTCTTCCTCTTAAATTATACAACGCTCTTCTTTATTTTTGTTGTATGGATCACTTGGAAACTAAACTAGTGTCCATTTACAATAAATGAGTTTCTAACCACTCTACTAACTTCACTCCTAACTTAGAGCCTAGGAAACGACTCTTTTCTAGAGTTCTAATTTTTATTAACAAATTTCTATTTCTAAATATCTCTAATATTTATTAAATATTCTAATTTAATAAATATATTTATCCTAACTTTACATTATTCAATTTATGTATTTTTGGATTTATAATTGCCTTTATGAAATAGGCTAACATTATCACTATTTACTCGAACATGTGCCTTGTTAAGAATATTTACCACTGTATGTGATACTTCTCCCCAAAAAGTGTTAGGTGTTCCGGAGTCATCAAGCATAGCTCTAGCCATTTGTTGAACTGTTCTGTTCATTCTTTCTGCTACGCCATTTTGTTGTGGAGTGCCAGCTACAGAAAATTTTCTTTTTATGCCATGTTGTTCACAAAATTCAGTGAATTCATTTGATGTATATTCTCCTCCTCGATCAGATCTAAGACACTTGATTTTCAGATCTAATTCATTTTCAACTAGTGCTTTGAAGGTCTGAAATTTCTCAAATGCTTCATCTTTGTGTTTAAGCAGCCCAATCCAACACATTCTAGAGAAATCATCAATAAATAAGATATAGTATTGTTCACCACGTGGTGAATTTTTCCTCGCAGGTTCACATATGTCAGTATGAATAAGTTCAAGAGGCTTACTTGATGATCCTTCCTTGGCATTAAACTGTACTCTGGTTTGCTTACCAAATTGGCAAGATTTGCATATGATATTTTTGGGTGGAGTAATATTGGGAAGATCACGGACATCTTTAAGTCTCCTTGATTTGTTGATCTGAGAGAAGCTCAGATGCCCCAACCTTCTATGACATAGCCAGTTTTCTAGAGATTTTCTCAAGTAACATTTTTCTTTTCAGTTCTTCAATACATATAGGTTGTTTGGAGTTCTTTTTCCTTTTATAATTGTTTTACCTGTATCAAGATCACGTACCACACATTCTTTTGAACTAAAGACAACTTCAGTTCCTTGATCACACATTTGAATTACACTTAACAGGTTATGCCTTAATCCATCCACATACATGACATCATTAGCTTTCACCTTCTCTTTTAGAAACACAGACCCTTTTCCCTTAATTACAATAGGAGTATCATTTCCAAATGTAACCTTCTTTTCTTTTTCTAGAGCACTATATGCAAGAAGTTTGTTTTTGTCACCTGTCATGTGTCTTGAGCATCCACTATCAATGTACCATTGATTTTCTTCTCCTTATGAAAATAACGCTATGCCACAATTTTCAACCTGTAATTCCTTTTTTTCCATACTTTGGAGCTTGAAGGAACATGCTCTTTTGGCTGAACTTTGCTTCTCCATTCAGATTTTTCATGGCCAAAGTTATTGCAATAAGCACATTCAACTTCATTTAGAAGAGGAGAAAAGTTGTTATAGGTATTCTTCTTTGTTTCAATGTCAATCCTTTTCTTTCTCGCTTCTCTTGTCATGATGGTTTTATATGCAACACAGTGAACAACTTTATGACCAAAATTGTGACATGAGAAACATTGTCCATTGAAGAAGAAATTTCTGCGATCATGAAATCTTCTACTTGAATTTACCTGTTGATTGTTGTTTCTTTGAAAGATATTCCTGTTGGTGTTCTTTGAATTGAGATGATCATGCTTTACCTATAATGATTCTTTATTCCCTTGCTGAGTGGCAGAATGTTGTAAACCAGCTGTAGCTGCTTTTAGATAATTTGGTGCTGAAGCCTGAGAAGATTCTCCGGTATATCCAAGACCTGTCTTTATAAGAGGAGAACGTTGTACCTTGATAATCTCATCTAAGGTTTCAGATCCTTTAGCAAATCTAAGATTCGGAGTCTTTACTTTCTCAAAATATTTTCTTAGACTTACCACTTCACATTCTAATTTCTCAATGTGTTTCTTTGCTTCTTCAACCTGCTTTTCCAGAGTCTCTATGGTTATTTTCCTTTCTTCTAAGAGTATTTTACTTTCTTCTAAGCGTATTTTGAGTTGATTGTTTTCTTCAAGAAAATAATTGTCCTCTAGAGCATCCACAAAAGTATCCTTTTCTTCTCTAGATTCAAATGCCATGAGAATTCTAAGATCTTGTTCACATTCTTCCTCACTATCAGATAACCCATCATTGTCTTCATGAGTATAGTAACTTTTTCTAGTGTTAAACCGATTCTTATTCCTTCTTGCTACTTCCTTCCCTTTTGCAGGTGTTTCTTTATGAGGACACTTAGCAGCATAATGACCAATTCTTCCACACTCAAAACATTTGAAAGGGAGCTTACCTCTGAATCGTCCTGTGCCAAGTTCGAGTTTATTTACAAAATTTGCCTCATCTTCTTCTGAGATATATCCTGATCCTTCTGGTTCTTGTACTTCTTTCCCTTTTGTAGAAGCTCTGAAGACAACCTCTTTGACTTCAGATGGTCCTCCTCTTCTCATTTCATATGCAGTTAGTATGCCATGAAGTTGCACCACAGTAAGATTTTGAAGATCCTGTTTTTCTTCAAGAGCAGAAACTTTTGACTCAAATTTTGCCGTTAGTAATCTTAAAATTTTCTCAACCAAAGTAGATCCGGTTATTGTTTCTCCCAGATTTCTCATACAATTTACAACATCATTAAGATGTAAAAAGAAACTGGCAATATTCTCATCACTATGCATTTTTAAATTTTCATATTTAATTCTGAGAGTTTGAAGTTTTGCACTTTTTACCTTTGCATCACCTTCATAACTTAGAATGATTTTGTCCCATATCTCCTTTGCTGTATTCAGCTGCATAACTTTGACAAATTCTGATTCAGTTAGACTTCCCGTTAGAGCATTGACTGCCTTTGCATTTGTTTCATAATTCTTCTTTTCAGTTGGATCTGTTGGTACAACAGCTGGATATTGATATCCTCGTTCAACAATGGCCCATACATCTGCTCCCATAGACTGAAGATAGGATCTCATCCTTATTTTCCAGAAGATTAAATTGCTTCCATTAAAGAGCGGAGGCTTGATAGATGTTGTTCCATCTTGATTTCTCATCTTGCTTGATCTTCCTTCTAGCGGCTAAGCTTTTTCAGAAGGACCTGCTCTGATACCAATTTTTGGGAAAAATACTGAGAGGGGGGGGTGAATCAGTATTTAGAGCTAACTGATAAACTTTTTACTTTTATTTTCTCAAAACCCATACGCTACTTTACAGAACAAAACTAGCGTATATACGTGGATATCTTTAAGGAAAATCGCGTATGCTCAGAGCTCTTATTATGTATTTTATTCTTAAATCATTGCATCATTTATTCATCAGATGTTAAGCAGTAAGCATGTGATGTAAAAATAGAATAAACCATCACACATAAGAAACACACATGAACACCAGGATTTAAGGTGGAAACCCAAGTCGGGAGAAAACCGCCGCTGCCGTCGTCTCAGTCTTCAATATTTATTATAAATAAAACATCTTAAAACCATGTACTAGTGCAAACTCATACCAACACGAAGGCACCCACCTGCAGAAGGCTACAACCTTCTCTCGTTTACCAGCCTCTCCTGGAAGGGAGCTACAACCCCCTGCTCTCGTTTACCGGCCTCTCCTGGAAGGGAGCTACTACCCCCTGATATTAGCACCAGCCTCTACTGGTAGAAAGCTTCTACTTTCATACTGAAGGCTTCAACCCTCAGATCCACTACATACCACATTTCATCAATTTTCATATTGGATCAAACAGCTTCAACACAACCCTTCACTTATCAACAAACATACTTTGCCCAATACTTCAAATAGAACAGTGAGACCACTGTAACGAGAATATCAGAGATAACCCAAACTTCAGAATAGATATGCAGATGTAAACTCAACCTGAACATTCATTGAATCAAATATCATATGCTACTTTTCTTTACTGACGCCGCGTACATACGCGCTTTCCTGCACACCAACCTGCGTATACTTCTGTGTATTTTATTCTTCAGAAAACCCTATACGCGCCTTTCATTAATAGAGACCGCGTATACACGCGCTTTTGTAGAGACCAACTAGCGTATAGATCTGTAAATGGAAAACTTTACAAAACAGATCAGATCTATAAACTTACCCAGATTTCTTCATTATCTTCAGCAGACTTTGCGCCAGATCTTCACCATTTCTTCTGCTGCAGATCATCCTAGAGATTTATCATCATCATAAGATCTAGAGATCTTGAACCATCCTCAGATCCATGGGTGCATCAAAGATTCATATCTATCAATTAATAATAGAGTTCATTCATGCAGATAATCCTTAGAGATATTTATTCATCAACAACCCTTACTCATGCACACCCTTGCACAATGATCTTCTTCTCCTTATATAGATTTAGCCTTTATCAATACCATGAGTCAAAACCACACAACTTCCGATGGTATTCCTGGACAGGATCAAATAGATAATCCAGCGCTCAATACAATGGGCCAATACCATGGTAATGCCCCTAGGTATCATAGTTTTTAGAGCGCCAAAGGCATACGCGACTTTGAGCGTGCGTATCCGCATGTATACGCAACTTCGCCTCATAAAAACTGCATATATGCTAACCCTAAATGTATACACGGGTTCCCTTCACAAAATTAGAGTATATACGTGGGTTGCCTTCACAAAAGTAGCGTATACATTGTGACATATTATATTTATCATTTTTCTGGCACTTACTGGAATTTTTTTCTCTATCACATCTGAACTGATCTGTAGATACATCATTCTTACATCTTTAGCACATAGGTTGCTTATCATAGGCGACTCATCAAGTAGGTTTCCATCAAGGCCAACTTCATCAAGTAGGTTGCCATCAAGGACAACACATTGCATCATATTGCCAACAACAACCACATGCCATTTCCAACTGATGTTTCACTTTTGTGGAGGTGGTTGCACCAGAACAGAGGAGCAGTCTTCCAATAGATTTCCACATCATTCAGCCACTTCGAATTTCTAGCCATCATGGTGTTTAATTTATTTATGTTATAGCACTTTGTATTAAAGTTTAAAGATAAGCCTCATATTTTGTATGAGATTGTAATAAATTTTTAGAACAAACTCACACCTTTTGTGGAGATGTCAGTATAATGTTTTTTATATATATGTGAAAAAATTCTATGAAGAAAAGGTTCATGGTTTAAGAAATTTTTTCTCATATGATCTGTGTACTTTTCAGTGAATGGTATTGGGAAATAATTTTGAGGACTTATTACCTACTTGAGGTGTGTATTGTCAATTTTCACATGTGTTTCCATATCTCATTTTCTTCAATTGCAGTTTGTAATTTCAGATGATGTTGTATGTTTTTATCAGTCTATTGAAATGCTTATGTATTTTTTCAACTTTTATTTGTCTCACACAGTGATATTTCTTGATGAAATATGCATAATAAAAGTTTAAAAGAGCATCACTTATGAAGAAGAATGCAATCGACTCCACCCTGGAAGTGATCTAATAAAAGAGAAAGAGGGGTTTCAAGACCTCCTACTACAAGGATAAATCATAGATCACCTACTGTGACTCCAGTTGCTGACACATAGAAGATCGTTAAATATGAAAAAGGAAAACATAGATCAGTTGAAGCCATAACTCAGTCAGTGAAAAAGGTACACAAAAATTACATTTCAAAGCAAAAGATACCTTCATCTACTTTAGAATCAAAAGAAATTTTAGTTTTAAAATATTCTGCTGAAAAATCTCAAGTTGAAACTAATTCCCTGGAAAATAAAATAGATGATGTTAACCTAGGCTTAGCTGAAAGTTTTTCTCACTCGTCATTTAGTAAATCTAAGATAAGCACTATTCCAGTAAAAGAGGAAAAAACAGAGGTTTTAAGTGTCAATAAGGAATTAGAAGAGTTTATGCTGACAAAAGGCGAGTTAGAACAAGTATTGGCAATTACACCTTTTAGTCATAGGGATGTTTTGAATGAAGAAGATTTTAAAACCATTTTAAATTTCCTTCAAACTTATCTTGAATATCAGTCTGTTATTACCCCTCAGCAAGAGTATTTTCCTTTGTTTCGAAATCTAGCTATTGGGTCATCCTCTTCTCATCCACCAGAAGGGAGTGTTCCCGAAGGCCTCACTTTAAAATTATCTGAATTCCTAGCTCAACAAAATAAAGTTGAATTTACCTCATCCCCTCAAGAGACAAAATTTGAATCTGATTCTTCTATAAAAGGTGAATTCAAGACCTCCTCTGTTCATTTCTTTGAAAATCCACTGTTTTCATTCCCAAAAATTGAAGCATCAACCCAAGGTTTCCAATTTTGTGCTATCCCAAATCAGATTCAAAATCCACAAATCATAATTACTAATTCCAAGATAGCTACATCAACCAATCATCCATCAAATGTACGTCAAAAAACCATGGCTCAGCTTTCCTTTACAAGGATGCAGCAGATAGTGGCTGCAAGATATGCACCACTTGCTCTTCCTCAACCTTTGCATCCTCTTCCTCAAGGGGGGATTACCTGAAATATCTTCCAAAATACACCGGGGAGGGAGAAGGAGTTTCTGCTGAGGAATATTCGGTCACTTTCTATAGTTATGCTGACAATCATAACATTGAACATGAAGATGTCGGTTCAAGACTCTTTGTTTAGAGCTTGGATGGAGAAGCTTGTAAATGGTTTAGAATTCTTCCACCAAACTCAATAACATGAATACATGAATTGGAGGAAGAATTTGTGAAGAAATGGGGTGATAGGAAATACTGTGTACTACCTTATAGAATTTGAACTCTGAAAAAGAAGACAGATGAGTCATTGGCTGATTTTACAAAGAGGTTTAATAAAATTTATCAGAAAATTCCTGAAGAAATTAAGCCTCCTGAAACCACAACTATGATAAATTTTTCCAATGCTTTAGATTCTGAGTTTTCTTTTATGTTTAAGGGTTGTGAAAGCACAAACATTGATGGATATGCAAGAGGCTGCAATTGGAGTGCAGTCTAATCTTATGGCTTCAAATAAATTGAAAATGGAAGAGGAGAAAGCAACAAAGGACAAAAAGAAAATGAAAGAGGAAAGACCTTCTTCCTCCAAAACTCTTACAGTAGAAGAAAATATTGATCAAATGTCCAATTTGATCAAGGAACTTGCCTCTAAGATGACAAAAATGGAGTTAGAAAACAAACCAGCTGCTAGAGCCAATCAAAATGAAGCCAATAGAAAGCTAGTAAGTTAGCTACCTATAAAATTTGTTATAGCAAAAATGTGGCTAAGACTTTTTGAGCCTCCAAGGAACAAATTTTATTACTAAAAATTGTTGGCTCTTAAAGACTCTTGAAAGGCCTCATGCCTCTGTCCAAAATCTTCATTACCTTTGCCTTTTTATACTCAGAAAATTCTGCTGATTCCAAGTGAAAGACTGTTGAAAGACCTTCATTTTTCCCCCTTCTCAAACCTTCATTTGTTCCCTTTTCCTCCATAAAAACTCCCTTGTTTTCATAAATTCTCTGCTTCCATTTATGAAAATCCTCTTTCCATAGTTAAAAACTCATTTTTTAAACTATTCTGAAACCCCCCATTCCATCAAAAAATCCTCAAAAATCATAAAATACACTTTTTTGTATTACAAGGACTTAAACCCCTAGGCTAAGTCTTAGAAACCACTTCCACATGCCCACACCATAGGACCAAGCACAAACCCTGCTTATCGCATCACAAAAATCCAAAGCACGCAAGTATGTTACCATGTTTTAAAAATTTCTAATGCGATTAGCCCTCTGGTCATAACCTTCGATCATATTGTTTCTCCATACAAACTGTGGGCCCGCAATTGGGTGCTAAGACCATTAAATAAACCATCTCCGATCAACATTTTTCTTTGTAAAGTCAAAAAACCCCTTTTTCCAAAGTTTTAATCTAACCGCGCCCATAATGTGTTTTTATAATATAAAAATGGTTAGATTAAAAAGACCCGATGCGCAATCGCATTAGAGAAATCCAAATGGGTTGATTGAAAAGACTGGGCCCGAAGTTCCGATTGCGATTGGCCCTTCATTGTATAAACTCTGCCCTCCCCTGCTTTACTCATATGACTTATGCCCGGGACTAAGGTTAAAAGTCCCAAGCGCTGAATCGCATCGCAAACTTTCAAAATGGTTAGATCAAAAACACCCGACGGCCAATAGCATCGCAGAAAATCCAAATGGGGTTGATTTAAAGAGACCATCAAACTTTTCGATGCAATTAGGTCTCATATATGTAAAACCCCGCCCCCATTTTCTCTTTCTATTCCATACAATCTCACACCCCAGACCAAGAACAAGTATCAAGCGTTTTAACGTACTGCAAGCCTTCGAATGGGTCGATTGAAAGACCGAGTTCAAAGCTCGATTGCGATTGGCCCTCGTTATACAAAGCCCTGTGCCCATTGTATTCTTACACATCCGGCCGGCCCCGCAACCCATGCCGCTCACTTCACACATATGCCGTTCCATCCATCAAAAAATTTGTTTTATTAAAAGTTTGGGTTTTTCATATATTATAAGGGTTTTCCGCCTTGCTCGTTCTAAATCGACTTCACCGTTGATCAGAAGCGCATCAACGGCCCGCGTGAACTCGCATCGCAACTTTTCATCGGTTGCGTTTATTTGTCACCCCTGATCGTCGATCCCCGATTGATTGTCCGCCGTTTATCTCCTCTCCGCCTTCCAAGATCCAACAGTCCTCTTTCCCTCCGATCACAAGTCTTACCTCCACTTCAAACCCCTCCGATTCACTCTCCGCCGTCGATCTGATTTGCAGATCGACGACCAGTGCTTAATCGCATCGGAGTTTTTCATCGAATGCATTATATTTCTTTTCCCGATCGGCCATCCCTCCGATTCATTCTCCACCATTGATATGATCCTCAGATCAATGGTCAGCGCTTCATCGCATCACAAATTTACATCGGCGCCATTTTAGTGTTGCCCCAGATTGCGATCTCCTTCCGACGCATCCGGACCATCCACGTGTCTGCATTAGACGATCCCGCATCGTTCCCTCATGTTTTTCTTCCCTCTCGCTCTTGTTTTGACCTCCTCTAAATAAAATCTCCATCATCGATTAATGCCACCCAATGGCCATGCTCTTCCCTCCGCCTCTGAAGCAGTTTTTCCCCAATTACGCAGGATTTTATAATGTTTTTTGTATTTTGCAGGTGTTTAATGGTTTTTCCATTACATTAAAGAGAAATTCCGAAGGCCGGGAATGACGATTCCCGTGCCCTCAATTCATAAAAGGAAACCATTCGTGGGGCTCTACTCCATGTCTCATCATTGCTTCATGAGGCAATGATGCCTTGAGAGCCTTGCACGGCCTACACATTAACAAGACACTGCAATTTTAAAAACACAATTAAAAGAGTATCAGTGTTGAAGACAGAGTACATCATAATAGAATATTGAAGACCGATTTGCGGGGATTACAACTAAGATTGATTATCAAAAGCCTAATCCCCCAAATTAAAACACATTTAAAAGAAAATCATAAGTGTTTAATACACAAAAAGGCCTCCACCGCCACATTTGAGGCAAATTGATTCCTCCTAGCTACCATAAGTGCCACCTGTGCCTCAAAGCATTCAAGTAGAGGCCAAAGTTATTGATCAAATGAAGATATCACTTCTCAAATAAGAGCCCAAAGAGAGTTACTAATGCATGAAACTTATTGCAAAATTTTTTTATGGTTACTCCAACATAAAAGAGATTTTGGGTCACAAAAGTTTCCGCCTACCTTAATTCATAAATGTAAATCAATTAATACCGTAACACACCTGTAAACTTCTCCATCGAGCCCTCAAAGGCCAAGAAGTCATTAATCAGTCACTTCGGAGATCTTTCTATCGTATCTCACCTCTCATTCTTCTATAAATACTTTGTAGAAGATGAGAAACTATTGGTTGTTAATCCTTTGAAATACAGCTGAGTTTAAACTTCTATATGTAAATAGTGTTCACTGCCCTTGAAGCTCGTTTGTGTTAGATTTTTTAGGCTGGATAGTGAAGATGATTACTGAATTGAAACATTGGACCCGAGTACTGTAACTGGTTTGACATCAATAACAAGCTATTTCTTGGGATCCTGGTCTACATCATTGGTGAAGTGCCCCTTTCTTTGTTATTGTTTTTCCTTCTATGTATGTCATATTGTTCACTTTTCTCTGATAAAGAACAAAATTTATAGAGTTAGGATTCACTGTTTACCAGTACCCTTCTATGATTGATAAGCTTTATCTCAATGTTTTCCTCCAATTTGTTTATTTAAGAATGATTTAATACAGTCTAAACAGTTAGGAATGCTGGCATTCCCTCGTCCTACTGTTTTCTTTAAACATTGTTCTTGAAAGTTATTTTCCTTATTTTCTTATTAAAGTTAGACTAGAAAAGTGATGGTTTTCCTTGTTTCTAGCTTCTATTCTCCAAAGGCAGATTCTGAAGGTTTCCCTTGGTGTTGGCTGAAAGCAGACTAGGTTTAAAAGTACCTTATCTGATCTTAAGTTACAGTTTGTCTTCTCTTATTTGTTTTCATACTTTCTGAAGGTAATTATGAGGATTACTGGATTGTTTGTCAATTAAGCTACTTTAATACAAACTTGTCCAAGAAGTCAATGGTTAGCCCTATCCTTGGTTGGTTTTAAACAATTACTTAAGAGGCTTTTCTTTTTTGGACTGAATATAAATCCTTTGTGAAATTATTATCAGTTTCCACCCCTCCAACATTTTATTGTTTCCATTCCATCACTCTAATCTCAATAATATTGTGATATAGATGACTTTCCCCTTGGATCACTCTTGATGTTGTTGCTCAATTAAAGCCCTGTTAAGACTCCATAGCCCAATGGACTAAAACCTGCAGTTATCTACCTTCCTGGCCAAATCTTGTTCTATTTTCTTTCAACTTCTCACCTATGAAAATCTTTTCACTTAGGAATTTCCACCTCAAACAGTATTCATGCTCAACCATCCAAAAAACAAACAAAACCGTTGGCCTTCATAACTAGCCTAATATCATTACCCAAAACTTCAAAGACAAATCCATTTTTGCACTCATTGGAGAGATCCCTCTCCGGATTCAGGAGGGCTAGATCCTAGAATCCCAAAGTGGTTGAAATGATGTTGTTTCTGTGATCGGACTTTGCCAATCTTGCTGATTACAGATTCCTAACATTTCTGGCGACTCCACTGGGGATCGAAACCCAGAAAAAATTTTCATCTGAGGGTAACCATAGGATATCAGGAATTTGGTTCAAGAACATTTGCTATATTAACCAGCTGAGCCACCAGCAACTAACATTTCTGGCGACTCCGTTGGGGATCGAACCCAGAATCATTTTCACCTTAGGTTCCCGTAAAAAATTCATAAAACTTTGTGAGTAAAAGCAGCCTTTTCAAGCACTGCCAAGAAATGGTAATCATGATGAAACTTGTTTGAATCAGTGAAAAACTAGGTAAACCCTAGGATTCTCATAAGCCTTTATCTAACCTTTAAAAATCAGTTGGCTTAGCCATAAGAGTAGACTGTTTTTGTCTCATAGCCGTAGCTAAGTTTTGAAACAAATTTAGGACATTCTTAGAAACCACACAACAGAAAAATAACTCATAAAACCTAAAAAAAATTCAGATTGGTATTCAATAAACATGGTGGTGGACCATAAAACCTTTTTCCTCTAAAAAGAGCTAAAAACTTCCACTTGGCGACTCCACTGGGAAGAACCCTCATCATTGTAACATCATTCAAACTCAGTTAAAGGATTGTAGGATTGAAATCTCTGCAAAAATATTAGTCAACCTCTCAAAGATTGTCATGCCTGGTTGAACTTTTCTTGTTTAATTTGGGTCCAAAAACACAGTATAGTGGCTCCTAGGAAGATTCATACTAGAGCCTATCCTGACCCTGATCCACCTGAAATAGTTGATAACCCAGAAAGCTATCCTTAGGAAGTCTCCTAGGATTAAATTATAAACTATTTTCAGATCACCCTTGAGAGCTAATTCAATTCCTGAAAACCTTGCAGCTCTACAAGAAACACATAGCGGTGGAACCATAAAACACTTTACCTCCTTACAAGCTAAAATTTTTTCCACCTGGCGACTCCACACTCCATAACTCTAAAAAAATCCACTGAACGAAGAACCTGAAAGATGGCCAGGCCTCATAGAAGGGTAGAACATATGGGTTGGATTTGGTTTAAAGAATTCATTGTTTTTGTCTATCACTATGTTTTGTCCTGCTTTAAGCCTAATCAAGTGTACAAAGATGAAACCCACATTGAGTATGGGAGAGAACTCAAACCTCAGTCTTCAGACCGTGAGCAGACCTGTACTCATTTGAAAAATCTGGTGGGACAAGAGCCTCATGTTATATCTCCCACTTCTAAAGAAGTTTCAAACAGCCATGAGCCTCTTGTCACTCTACCCACACCCACAAAGGTCATAGAAAGATATAAGCCTCTGATTTACCTCTTATCTTCCAGCCCCTTACTGCAGAACTTATAAACAAGCTGCCCCTTTTTAATGGAGAAAATTCAAAAATAACTGCTGAGCAGCATGTCCAAAAGCTAGAGGATGTACTTGACTTATATGAAATAGAAGAAGATGATGTGCATATTAGAATTTTCACCTTGTCATTACAAGGAAATGCAAAGAGTTGGTTTAAAAACCTTCCAGCTGCAAGCATCTTCAGCTTTCATCAATTTGCTTGAATTTTCCTTGATAGATGGGCAGTTCCTGTAAATGTCTTCCTCATCCTAGGAGAATATCAGAATTTGAAAAGACAGCCAGCAGAGACAGTACAAGAGTTTTCAGCCAGGTTCAATAAGGTGTACAATGCGATACCTTCTGATGTAAAACCACCTTTAGGATGGGCTCTACTGCACTATCCTAGTTCTTTTAAACCCGAGGTAGAATTCCATATAAGAGAAAGAGAGCCTTCGAGCCTGGAGGAAATGCAGAGCATAGAAGTTACTATCGAATACAACATAAAGTGCAAGGAGGAAGGATTGAAAGCAATAGAGAAAGAACGGGCGGAGAAAATAGCGCAGATCTCTTTAAAAAGAAAGCTAGAAAGAACGATAGAGATGGCCAACACCCTGCTGAACATAGAAGAGGAATAATATGAGGTTGAAACTAGAAATAATGATTGGGAGAGACCTACACCTTGTCCTCAAGAATGACAAACCAGACCACTGCAAGACAGAAGCCACATGCAGAGCATGTATGATGAACTAGAGTTTGAATTAGAAAAATAACTTGCAAACTATTTTGAAGAAAGACAGGCTGAGTTTCTAGAAGGTTTGATGGATAACGTTGCTTATAATTATGATTTATCTAATGATTTTTTTTTTTATGATGATTTTTTCCAGAGGGGAGTCGAGCTTACGGGGCCATCAGCAGCCGATTCAGGAGAGAAAGATCGTGACCATCAACTTCAAGAAAATGATGAGCCAATACAGGCCATCTATGACACTGATGAAGAAAGTGTTGAAAGCATGATAGCAGACGAAGTTTCATTGAATTTTCATTCTGTTATATATCAGATCATCAGCGATAATTTCAAAGAAGATGGAACCTAGTAGCTTTTCAGTGCAGAGGACAAGGAGGAAAGACATGAAGAAATATTGAGCAAGATGAATATCCGGAGCCTCCGCCTGAAAGGGTCAAGGTAACCAAAGCGACCCCTGCTCAAGAATATGTTAATTTTTTCATAGAGTTCAGTTCACTCCAGCAGAACCGGTTAGGGTCAGGAGAGGATAGCCCTGCCATATATGATAAGCCATCCAGTTCAGGCTGAAGTGAAGATGAGGGAGACCTTCTTTCCCACAGACATATTTGTCTTGGTCCAGTGGAAGAAGAAGTATTCCTGGTTAATGCTCATATGCCAAATACTCCCATCCAGGAAATAGAGGAGTGTGATTACAAAGGCCACACTGTAGATGTAGTAATGGAAGCTGCCCAGGATATAGATAGCCTACCAGCCATGGTAGGCCTTAAAGAAGAAAGTTTATATCATGTTCTGATTGATCCTGTGGCAGAATACATGGAGGCCTTGGTTGGCTCAGTCCCTCAAGAATTAATCCTTTGTAAGATCCAAATACATCAGAAATGGTCATCACTGCTGGTGGCCTCAATTTTTAAGATCCACATTTAGAGCACCCTATGGTTGTCTCTGATGAGCAGTCAGTTCTTCTCCCCTTTTTTACTATTGCTTGACTGGCTGCATTGGCATTATTGTATCACCTAAAACATGTAAATATTCCAAGTTAGAGTAGGTTAGATAGGAATGTCAATAAAGCTCAACCTTTGAGCATTTAGTTAGTTGTTGTTTTCTGCTTTGAAGAATGAAAAAAAGAAAAAATTCAAAAACAATAAAAGAAAGAAAAGAGGGCAGATTGTGAAAAAAAGAAAGGTACAGACCCATACCAAAAAAAAAGAAAAAAAGAAACAAATCTGAAAGTGTGCAAGCTTAAATGCCACTCCTGAAAGACACACTTCTAGTTAGTCAAACAGCCTAATCTTGACTAATTAGTTTTAAATTTACTGCTGATAGGATAGTGAATTCGATTTTCCAAACTGTTTAATATTGGCTTATCAGTAGGTAGATTAGGCTAGAAATTAAAGGTTCAAACATGCTCAAAATATGAACCTAAAATTTCCAAGAAAAAGAATGACTCAAATCTGTTTCAAATTCTGATTCAAGAGATGTAAAGATCTGGCTCCAATCAGCTCAAAATCCAAACCAGTTGATAAAGACAAAACAGCTCAAAAAAATTCAAACTAGAGCTGTAAAAAGAAAAGAGAAGGCCATGATGAGAAACTTTCAAATCTTAAGCCTTCCATTTTTTATTTAATTTTCTACAAAATAAATGTCTATGTGCAACTTGTTTTTATGCCATAGACCAGCATCAAGTTAGACTGTTCAATCCTGACTTGAATTTTTTTCAATTTCTGTTGTAGAATTTAGAGAATAAAGTCTATTGGACAGTTTAATCCCAACAGATAATAGATTAGGTAAAGAATCATATGGGCTCAACTACTTAATCTGAGTCCATGGAGAAATAAGAAGTAGAAATAGATTAGATTTCCTGCTTTCAAAAGAATAAAATGTTATAAAAGAGTTTTCCAATCCAAGTGCACTCTAATGAAGAAAAAATGTTAGATCAGTAGGATTGGGTAGGTAGAAAGCTTGTTGATGAAAGATCCATTGATTGTATGGCTGCTAATATATTTTTCAGAGCAAGATCATCTAAAAACAAAGGAAGAGCAGCCCAATGGATGAGGCACAGTTCAACCTCCCAGAGAACACAATGGATGTGGCACAGGTCAGCCTCCCAGAGGATGCAAGTCTGAAGTTATTGATGCCTTCAAGAAGGCACCATTCCCAAGTGGAGCCACTGTTAGCCACCTATAAAATTTGTTATAGAAAAAGGTGGCTAAGACTTTTTGAGCCTTCAAGGAACAAATTTTATTGCTAAAAATTGTTGGCTCTTGAAGACTCTTGAAGGCCTCATGCCTCTGTCCAAATCTTCGTTGGTGTTTCCCTTTTTATACTCAGGAATTCTGTTGATTTCATGAGAAAATACTGCTGAAAAGCCATCATTTTCCCCCTTCTCTCACTGAAAAAATAACCTCCATTTTTGCTCACCTTTTCCTCCATAAAACTCCTCTACTTTCATGATTCCCCTTCTTCCATTCATGAAAATCATTTTTACATAGTTTAAAACTCATTTTTAAACTATACCAAAACCCCCAAATCCATTAGAAAATCCTCAAAAACTCATAAAAATACACTTTTTTGTATTACAGGACGTAAGCCCCCTTGGACTAAGTCTTAGAAACCACTCCCCCCACATGCCCACACCCTAGGACCAAGCGCTAAAACCTTTCGGCGCTAATCGCATCACAAAAATCCAAAGCACGCAAGTCTGTTACCATGTTTTAAAAAGTTCCGATGCGATTAGCCCTCTGGTCATAACCTCTGATCATATTGTTTCTCCATACAAACCATGGGCCCGCAATCGGGCACTAAGACCATTGAATAAACCATCTCTGATGAACATTTTTTTTTTTTGTAAAGTCAAAAAACCCCTTTTTCCAAAGTTCTAATCTAACCGTGCCCATAATGTGTTTTTATAATATAAAAAATGGTTATATTAAAAAGACAAGATGCGCAATCGCATCGGAGAAATCCAAATGGGTTGATTTAAAAGACCGGGCCTGAAGTTCTGATTGCGATTGGACCTTCATTGTATAAACTCCGCCCTCCCCCACTTTACTCATATGACTTATGCCCAGGACCAAGGTTAGAAGTCCCAAGCGCTGAATCGCATCGAAAACTTTCAAAATGGTTAGATCAAAAAGACCCCGACGCGCAATCGCATCGGAGAAAATCCAAATGGGTTTATTGAAAGACCACATCAAACTTCCGATGCAATTAGGTCTCATATATGTAAACCCCGCCCCATTTTCTTTCATTCCATATAACCTACACCTCGGGACCAAGTGTTGAAGTCCCGAAGCGCTTAATCGCATCGCAAGTTTCGAATGGGTTGATTGAAAGACCAGGCCCGAAGCTCTGATTGCGATTAACCCTTGTTATATAAAGCCCCAGGCCCATTGTATTCCATACATCCAGCGGCCCCGCAATCGGGTACACGCCCCATATATATACAAGCCCGATCCATCAAAACCTTTGTCTTGTTAAAATCTTGGGTTTTTCTCATATATTATAAGGGTTTTTCCGCCGATTCGTCTCTAAAACTAATTCCACCGTTGATCGTAAAGGTGATTTCTGTATCGATCCATAGTAGCTCACATTGTAAGAATCTCTATAATCGGCCGCGTTTATTTGCCACCCCCGATCACCAATCCCCGATTGTCAATCCCCGATTTATTGTCCGCTACTTCCATCTCTCTCCAGCTTCTTCCGAGATCCAATGGTCCTCATTCTCTTCCGATCACAAGTCTTACTCTCTCGCTTCAAACCTCCTCCGATTCGATTTTCTACCGTCGAACCCGATATGTAGATTTAAGGCTAGCACTTAATTGCATCGATATTTCCATTGTATGCATTAGTATTTCTTTTCCAATTAACAATTCCTCCAATTTCTACTTCCACCGTTGACCGACTCGCCATCAACGTTCAGCGCTTCATCGCATCGCAAATTTACATCGGCGCCATTTGAGTGTTGCCCCCGATTGCGATCCTCCGATTGGATCTGGACCGTCCACGTGTCCAGATCGGACAGTCCCAGATCGTTCCCTCACGTTTTTCTTCCTCCGCTCTTGTTTGACCTCCTCTAAATAAATCTCCACCGTTGGATGATTTCCATCCAATGGCCATGCTCTTCCCTCCGCCTCTGAAGCAGTTTTTCCCCAATTACGCAGGATTTTATAATGTTTTTTGTATTTTGTAGGTGTTTAATGGTTTTTCCATTACATTAAAGAGAAAGGCCGAAGGCCGAGAATGACGATTCCCGTGCCCTTGATTCATAAAAGGAAACCGTTCGCGGGGCTCTACTCCATGTCTCATCATTGCTTCATGAGGCAGTGATGCCTTGAGAGCCTTGCGCGGCCTGCACATTAATAAGACACTGTAATTTTAAAAACACAATTAAAAGAGTATCAGTGTTGAAGACAGAGCACAGCAGAACAGAAGATTGAAGACCAATTTGCGGGGATTACGGCTAAGATTGATTATCAAAAGCCTAATCCCCCAAATTAAAACACAGTTAAAAGAAAATCATAAGTGTTTAACAGACAGAAAGGCCTCCACCGCCACATTTGAGGCGAATTGATTCCTCCCAGCTACCACAAGTGCCACCTGTGCCTCAAAGCATTCAAACAGAGGCCGAAGTTATTGATCAAATGAAGATATTCGCCTCAGCGCAGCCAGAGAGTTACTACTGCAAGGAAACTTAATGCAAAAATATCTGCGAAGTTACTCCAACATAACATAGAGCCTCAAAGTCAACAAAAGCTCCCGCCGAGCTTTATTCTTAATTGTAAATCAGTTAATACAAACAGAGTGTTTGTAAACTTCTTCATCAAGCCCCTCAAAGGCCGAGAAGCCATAAAGATTGTATTAATTATCTTGGGAGATCTTTTATCAGATCTCACCTCCTCATTCTTCTATAAATACTTCTGTAGAAGATGAGAATTGGTTAGTTGATTAGGTTGCTGAACATTGTAATGTAATTGAGCTTGAGACTTCTATCTGTAAATAGTGTTCACTGGCCCTTGAAGCTCTACTTGTGATAGATTAGTTAGGCCGAATAGTGAAGATGATTGCTGAACTGAAACATTGGACTTGAAGACTGTAACCGGTTTGACATCAATATAAAAGCTGTTTCTTGGGATCCTGGTCTATGTCATCGGTGAAGTGCATCTCTCTTTGTTATTTTTTTCCTTCTATGTATGCCATATTGTTCATATTCCTCTGTAAAGAACAAAATTTATAGAGTTAGGACCTACTGTATATCAGTAACCTTCTCTTACTGAAAAGCTTTATCTCAATTCTTTCCTCTAATTTGTTTATTTAAGAATGATTTAATACAGTTTAAGCAGTTAGGAATGTTGGAGTTCCCTCGTCCTACTGTTTGCTTTAAACATTGTTCTTGAAAGTTATTTTCCTTATTTGCTTATTAAAGTTAGACTAGAAAGTGATGGTTTGCCCTGTTTCTAGCTTCTATTCTCCAAAAGCAGATTCTGAAAGTTTCCCTTGGTGTTGACTGAAAGCAGACTAGGTTTAAAAGCACTTTATCTGATCTTAAGTTTATACTCTGTCTTCTCTTATATGTTTTCATACTTTCTGAAGGTAATTATGTGGATTACTGGATTGTTTGTCAATTAAGCTGCTTTAATACAAACTTGCCCAAGAGGTCAATGGTTAGCCCTGCACTTGGTTGGTTTTAAATAGTTACTTAAGAGGCTTTTCTTGTTTGGACTGACTATAAATCCTTTGTGAAATTATTATCAGTTTCCACCTCTCCAACACTTTATTGTTCCCATTCCATCATTTTAATCTCAATAATCTTGTGATGTAGATGACTTTCCCCTTGGATCACTCTTGATGTTGTTGCTCAATTAAAGCCATGTTATGACTCCATAGCCCAATGGACTAAAAAGCAGCGTTATATCTATCTTTTTAGCCTAGCTGTTCTATTCACTTGCAACTTCTCACCTTTGAAACTCTTTGCACTTAGGACTTTCCACCTCAAACAATATTCATACTCAACCATCAAAAAACAAACAAAACCCTTGGCCCTCATAATTAGCCTAATATCATTACCCAAAATTCAAAGACAAATCCATCTTTGCACTTATTGGAGAGATCCCTCTCTGGATTCAAGAGGGTTAGATCCTAGAATCCCAAAGTGGTTGAACGAGGCACTGTCATGGATCTTATTCTTTGCCAGAATCTGCTCGATTTATACACAACATTTCTCACAAGCACTTAACGGGAAAACTGAACCTAAAACATTTTTCATTTGAGGGTAACCATAGGATATGAGGGATTTGGTTCAAGAAAATTTTCTATATTAACTAGCTGAGCCACCAACAACTAATATTTCTAGCGACTCCGTTGGGGATCGAACCTAGAATCATTTTCACCTTAGGTTCCTGTAAAAAATTCATAAAAATTTGTGAGTAAAAGTAGCCTTTTCAAGCACTACCAAGGAATGGTAATCATGGTGAAACTTGTTTGAATCAATGACAAACTAGGTAAACCCTAGGGTTCTCATAAGTCTTTATCTAGCCTTCAAAGATCAGCTGGCTTAGCCATAAGAATAGACTGTCTTTGTCTCATGACCGTAGCTAAGTTTTGAAACAGAGTTAGGATATTCTAAAATTGCTATTTAACCGGTGCAATAACTAAAAACCAAAATGTTTCAGATGTATTTAATAATCATGGTAGTGATTCATAAAACCTTTTACCTCCAAAAGAGCTAAAACTTCCACTATGACTCCACAACTTCAGCAAATCTTAAGACTCACTCCGAGAACCTCATCATTGCAACATCATTCAAACTCGCTTAAAGGATCGCAGGATTGAAATCTCGCAAAGAGATTAGTCAACCTCAAAATATTGTCAGCAGCTCGGTCGAACTTTTCTTGCTTAAGTTGGGTCCAAAAACACAGTATAGTGGCTCCTAGAAAGATTCATACTAGAGCCTATTTTGACCCTGATCCACCTGAAATAGTTGATAACCCAGAAAGTTATCCTTAGGAAGTCTCCTAGGATTAAATTATCAACTGTTTTCAGATCACCCTTGAGAGCTAATTTAGTTCCTGAAAATCTTGCAGCTCTACAAGAAACACATGGTGGTGGAACCATAAAACACTTTAACTCCTTACGAGCTAAAATTTTTTCCACCTGGCAAATCCACACTCCATAACTCTCAAAGACTCCACTGGAGGAAGAACCTGAAAGATGGCCAGGCCTCATAGAAGGGTAGAACATATGGGTTGGATCTAGTTTAAAGAATTCATTGTTTTTGTCTATCACTATGTTCAATCCTGCTTTAAGCCTAATCAAGTGTACAAGGATGAAACCCACATTGAGTATGGGAAAGAACTCAGACCTCAGTCTTCAGACCGTGAGCAGATCTGTACTCCTATGAAAAATCTGGTGGGACAAGAGCCTCATGTTATATCTCCCACTTCTAAAAGAATTTTCAAACAACCATGAGCCTCCTGTCACTTTTCCCACACCACAAAGGTTATAGAAAGATACAAGCCTCTGATTTTACCTCTTATCTTCCATCCCCTTCCTGCGGAACTTATAGACAAGCTGCCCCTTTTTAATGAAGAAAATTCAAAAATCACTGCTGACCAGCATGTCCAAAAGATCGAGGATGTACTTGACTTATATGAAATAGAAGAAGATGATGTGCGTATTAGAATGTTCACTTCAGATCATGGTTTTCAACATAAAGAGTGTTAGAAAATTATATATTACAGAGTAATGCAACACATAAAATATGCGGAAAATACAAGCACACAAAACACATAAAACCAGAGAGACACAGATATACGTGGTTCACCCAGTTTGGGCTACGTCCACCCCGAACAGCCATTCCTTCCTTTCTATTATCCAAGAAAATGAAGAGACAAAACCCATGCCAGATCCACCGTAACATCCTTCGCCTTCTCACAAGCCTCCTCTCTGCTTTCGTCCCGAGAATACAGACACAATACACAACCGCAATACAATGCCCTCATAAAAGCGAGGGGTTTTCGTCTAGGGAAAAAAATCCTAATCTAAACATAACTTCTACCGTCAGATCATTTTCCTAATGAACGGCCCAGATTGACTAGAAATTACTATACTTTTACAAGGCAATTTTACATCTGTTTTTAGCTTCGGGGGCGCTGCCACCGAAAGCCCCCGCCAGGGGGGGGCTCCGAAAAGCGCTGCCTCCCCCCCTGGACCCCCCACGGCAATGATTAATTACGGGCGGCGTTGCTGCCCCTTTTAAGGTACAGGGGTCCAATGCTGTGATACAAAGTAAACAAGATAATCAGGCTCCACACCCAACAATCTCCCACTTGGAGACTGATTGTAGCAACTCCATCGCTGCTTCATTTGTTGGACAATGACTCCTCTTTGGACCTGGCTATTCCTCATCTTCATCGTCATCCTTGAAGACCAATTGAAACTGAGCACATTATCAGTTTCTCCCTGGTTACAACTTTTGTTAGCATATCTGCAGGATTCTGGCTAGTGTGTATCTTTTCCAGCTTCAACTCTCCATCTTCCAATACTGACCGTATGAAATGGTACTTGAGATGTATGTGTTTAGTCCTCGAATGAAATGCTGAGTTCTTTGCAAGATGAATAGCACTTTGGCTATCACTGTATAGTGTGCCCATATCATGCTTCTTACCCAATTCATCCATAAACCTTTGTAACCAAATCATTTCTTTACTAGCCTCTGTAGCAGCAACATACTCTGCTTCTGTTGTTGAAAGTGAAACAACACTTTGGATTTTTGAAACCCAACTGACAGTTGTTCCACCTACAGTAAATACATATCCTGTAGTGCTCCTCTTGTTATCTCTGTCACCTGCCATATCTGCATCAACATATCCCTGTAGAGCAATGTTTGAACCACCAAAGCATAATGCTTGATTTGTGGTACCTCTCAAATATCTCAGAATCCATTTTACTGCCATCCAATGTTCTTTTCCTGGATTGTTCATGTACCTGCTTACAAATCCCACTGCATGTGCAATATCAGGCCTTGTGCAGACCATTGCATACATTAAGCTTCCAACTGCAGATGCATATGGAACTTTAGACATATAATCCATGTCTTCTTGGGTCTTTGGGCACATCTCCTTACTAAGTTTGAAATGGCTAGCAAAAGGTGTACTAACTGGTTTTTCATTGTGCATATTAAATATTTTCAACACCTTTTCGCGCCCCGGACCTCCACTCGCACCCATTAATTACGTGGCGCTTGCCGTCTTTAAGGCACATATTCAATATAGATACAAAGTAAACAAGATAATCAAAGCCCACACTCAACAAAGAGTTGGTTTAAAAACCTTCCAGCTGCAAGCATCTTCAGCTTTCATCAATTTGCTTGAGTTTTCCTTGATAGATGGGCAGTTCCTGTAAATGTCTTCCTCATCCTAGGAGAATATCAGAATTTGAAAAGACAGCCAGCAGAGACAGTACAAGAGTTTTCAGCCAGGTTCAATAAGGTGTACAATGCGATACCTTCTGATGTAAAACCACCTTTAGATGTGATCTACCGCTCTATCCTAGTTCTTTTAAACCCGAGGTGGAATTCTACCCTATTCGTATAAGAGAAAAGAGAGATGTAAGAGAGCCGAGCCCGGAGGAAATGTAGAGAATAGCACAAATAGCAAGCATCGTCAAATACTGCCATCTAAGCAAGGAGGAAGGATCAAAGCGAAGAGAAATAATGGCGTAGCAAAAGAAGCGGGCATCTCTTTAAAGAACAAGTTAGAAAGATCGATAGAGACTGCCAACACCCTGTTGAACACAGAAGAGGAAGAATATGAGGCTGAAACTAGAAATAATGATTGGGAGAGACCTACACCTTGTCCTCAAGAAAGACAAACCAGACGACTGCAAGACAGAAGCCACATGCAGAGCATGTATGATGAACTAGAGTTTGAATCAGAAAATGAAATTGCAGACTATTTTGAAGAAATATTGGCTGAGTTTCCAGAAGTTTTGATGGATAACGTTGCTTATAATTATGATTTATCTAATGATGGTTTGTCTGATGATGATTTTTTCCAAAGGGGAGCCGAGCTTACGGGGCCATCATCAGCCGATTCAGGGGAGGAAGATCGTGACCATCAACTTCAAGAAAATGATGAGCCAATGCAGGAAATCTATGACACTGATGAAGAAAGCGTTGAAAGCATGATAGCAGATGAAGGTTCATTGAATTTTCATTCTGTTATATATCAAATCATCAGTGATAATTTCAAAGAAGATGGAACCCAACAGCTCTTCAACGCAGAGGACAAGGAAGAAAGACATTAAGAAAATCTTGAGCAAGATGAATATCCGGAGCCTTCGCCTGAAAGGGTCAAGGTAATCAAAGAAACCCCTGCTCAAGAATATATTAATTTTTTCACAGAGTTCAGTTCTCTCCAGCAGAACCGGCCAGGGTCAGAAGAGGACATCCCTGCCATGTATGATGAACCCTCCAGTTCAGGCTGCAGTGAAGATGAGGGAGACCTTCTTTCCCATAGACATCTTTGTCTTGATCCAGTGAAAGAATAGGTAATCCTGGTTAATTCTCATATGCCAAATACTCCCAGCCAGAAAAGAGAGGAGTGTGATTACAAAGGCCACATTGCAGATGCAGTGATGGAAGCTGCCCGGGATACAGACAGCCTACCAGCCATGGCAGGCCTTAAAGAAGAAAGTTTATATCATGTTTTGATTGATCCTGTGGAAGAATACATGGAGGCCCTAGTTGGCTCAGTCCCTCAAGCATTAATCCTTTGCAAGAGCCAAATACATCAGAAATGTTCACCACTGCTGGTGGCCTCAATTTTGAAGATCCACATGCAGAGCACCCTATGGTTGTCTCTAATGAGCAGTCAGTTCTTCTCCCCTTTTTTACTATTGCTTGACTGGCTGCATTGGCATTATTGTATCACCTAAAACATGTAAATATTCCAAGTTAGAGTAGTTTAGATAGGAATTTCAATAAAGCTCAACCCTTGAGAATTTAGTTAGTTATTTTTTTCTGCTTCGAAGAAAAAGAAAAATACAAAAACAATAAAAGAAAGAAAAGAGGCGACAGAAAAAATAGCAAAGAAACCAGCATCAAAATGATAAATAAGTATGAAAATGCAAGCTTAAATGCCACTCCCAAAACACACTTCTAGTTAGTCAAACAACCTAATCTTGACTAATTAGCTTTAAATTTACTGCTGATAGAATAGTGAATTTGATTTTCCAAACTGCTTAATCTTGGCTTATCAGTAGATTGATTAGGATATAAATCAAAGGTTCGAACATGCTCAAAATATGAACCTAAAATCTCAAAGGGAGAATGACTCAAATCTGTTTTAAAATTCTGAGTCAAAGGATGTTAAAATCTGGTTCTAAAACAACTCAAAATCTGAACCAGAGAACAAGGAATAAATAGCTCAAATAAGAGTCAAAACAGAGCTGTAAAGAAAAGAGAAGGCCATGATGAGAAACTTTCAGATCTTAAGCCTTCCATTTTGTTTTGAATTTTTCTGCAAAATAAATGTCTATGTGCAGCCTGTTTCTATGCCATAGACCAGCATCCAGTTAGACTGTTCAATCCTAACTTGAATGCTTTTCAATTTTTGTTGTAGAATTTAGAGAATAAATTCTGTTGGACAGTTTAATCCCAACATATAATAGATTAGGTAGAGAATCATATGGGCTCAACTGCTTAATCTGATTCCATGGAGAAATAAGAAGTAGAAATAGATTAGATTTCCTGCTTTCAAAAGAATAAAATGTTATAAAAGAGTTTTCTAATCCAAGTGCACTCTAATGAATAAAAAATGTTAGATCAGTAGGATTGGGTAGGTAGAAAGATTTTTGATGAAAGATCCATTGATTGTATGGCTGCTAATATATTTTTTCAGAGCAAGATCAACTAAAAACAAAGGAAGAGTAGCCCAATGGATGAGGCACAGGTCAGCCTCCCAAAGAGCACAATGGATGTGGCACAGGTCAGCCTCCCATAGGATGCAAGTCTGAAGTTCTTGATGCCTTCAAGAAGGCACCATCCTCAAGTGGAGCCACTGTTAGCCACCTATAAAATTTGTTATAGAAAAAAGGTGGCTAAGACATTTTGAGCCTTCAAGGAACAAATTTTATTGCTAAAATTTTTTGGCTCTTGAAGACTCTTGAAGGCCTCATGCCTCTGTCCAAATCTTCGCTGCTGTTTCCCTTTTTATACTCAGGAATTCTGCTAATTTCATGAGAAAATACTGCTGAAAAGCCATCATTTTCCCCCTTCTCCCACTGAAAAACTAACCTCCATTTTTTCTCCCCTTTTCCTCCATAAAAGTCCTCTATTTTCATGATTCCCCTTCTTCCATTCATGAAAATCATTTTTACATAGTTTAAAACACATTTTTAAACTATACCAGAACCCCCAAATCCATCAGAAAATCCTCAAAAACTCATAAAAATACACTTTTTTGTATGACAGGACTTAAGCCGCCTCGGGCTAAGTCTTAGAAACCACTCCCCCCACATGCCCACACCCTAGGACCAAGCACTAAAACCTTTCGGCGCTAATCACATCGCGAAAATCCAAAGCACGCAAGTCTGTTACCATGTTTTAAAAAGTTCTGATGCTATTACCCCTCTGGTCATAACCTCCAATCATATTGTTTCTCCATACAAACCGTGGGCCCACAATCAGGCACTAAGACCATTGAATAAACCATCTCCGATCAACATTTTTCTTTGTAAAGTCAAAAAACCTCTTTTTTCCAAAGTTTTAATCTAACCGTGCCCATAATGTGTTTTTATAATATAAAATGGTTAGATTAAAAAGACCCGATGCGCAATCGCATCGAAGAAATCCAAATGGGTTGATTGAAAAGACCGAGCCCAAAGTTCTGATTGCGATTGGCCCTTCATTGTATAAACTCCGCCCTCCCCTGCTTTACTCATATGACTTATGCTTGGGACCAAGGTTAAAAGTCCCAAGCGCTGAATCGCATTGCAAACTTTCAAAATGGCTAGATTAAAAAGACCCGATTGCGCAATCGCATTGGGGAAATTCCAAATGGGTTGATTTAAAGACCGCATCAAACTTTCGATGCGATTAGGTCTCATATATGTAAACCCCGCCCCATTTGCTTTCATTCCATACAACCTACACCCTGGGACCAAGTGTTGAAATCCCAAAGAACTTAATCGCATCGTAAATTCCAAATGGGTTGATTGAAATACCGAGCCCGAAGCTCCGATTGCGATTGGCCCTTGTTATATAAAGCCCTAGGCCCATTGTATTCCATACATCCAGCAGCCCTGCAATCGGGTGCCAGTCACTTCATATATATATATATTTTCCACCCCGATCTACTAAAACCTTGGTTTTATTAAAAATTTCTGGGTTTTTCATATATGGATTTCACGTCTCATTAAAACTAATCTCCACCTGATCGTAAGTAGATCAAGGATCTCGCAACCGCATTGCAACTTTTCATCGGTCATGCGACCGTACTCCCCACGCCGATCCATTGATTGTCCACCACATTCCCTCCGCTTTCTTTGAGATCCAACGGTCCTCATTCCCTCTCGATCAAGGAACTTACCTCCGCTTCACTCTTCGTCGTCGATCCGATCTCATGCGATCGACAAATCCGCTTAATCAGATCGGATTTTTTCCATCGTATGCATTATATTTCTTTCCTTGATCATCCATCCTTCTGTTTATTCTCCATCGTTGATTCGATCTCGCATCGAATGGAATGGTCATTCAAAACAAGGTCTCCAATCGTGATCCTTTCCGATTGGATCTGGACCGTCCACGTGTCTAGATCGGACGGTCCCAAATAGTTCCCTCACGTTTTTCTTCCTCCGCTCTTGTTTGAACTCCTCTAAATAAATCTCCACTGTTGAATGATTGCCATCCAATGGCCATGCTCTTCCCTCCGCCTCTGAAGCAGTTTTTCCCCAATTACGCAGGATTTTATAATGATTTTTGTATTTTGCAAGTGTTAATGGTTTTTCCATTACATTAAAGAGAAAGGTCGAAGGCCGAGAATGATGATTCCCGTGCCCTCGATTCATAAAAGGAAACCGTTTGCGGGGCTCTACTCCATGTCTCATCATTGCTTCATGAGGTAGTGATGCCTTGAGAGCCTTGTGCGGCCTGCACATTAACAAGACACTATAATTTTAAAACCCAATTAAAAGAGTATCAGTGTTTAAGAAAGAGCACAACAGAACAGAATATTGAAGACCGATTTGCAGGGATTACGGCTAAGATTTATTATCAAAAGCCTATTCCCCCAAATTAAAACATAGTTAAAATAAAATCATAAGTGTTTAACATACAGAAAGGCCTCCACCACCACATTTGAGGTGAATTGATTCCTCCCAGCTACCATAAGTGCCACCTATGCCTCAAAGCATTCAAACAGAGGCCGAAGTTATTGATCAAATGAAGACATTCACCTCACCGCAGCCAGAGAGTTAATACTACAAGGAAACTTAATGAAAAAAATATCTGCAGAGTTACTCCAACATAACACAGAGCCTTAAAGTCAATAAAAGCTCCCACCAAGCTTAGTTCATAAATGTAAGACAGTTAATACAGACAGAATGTTTGTAAACTTCTCCATCGAGCCCCTTAAAGGCTGAGAAGTCTTGAATCTGTATTAATTGTCCTGAGAGATATTTTAGCAGATCTCACCTCCTCATTCTTCTATAAATACCTCTGTAGAAGATGAGAAACGGTTGGTTGTTGAATTTTGAAATATACTTGAGCTCGAAACTCCTACTTGTAAATAGTGTTCACTGGCCCTTGAAGCTCTGTTTGTGCTAGATTAGTTAGGCTGAATAGTGAAGATGATTGTTGAACTGAAACATTGGACCTAAAGACTGTAACTAGTTTGACATCAATAACAAGATTTTTCTTTGGATCCTGGTCTATATCACTGGTGAAGTGCCTCTTTCTTTGTTATGGTTTTTCCTTCAATGTACGTCATATTGTTCACTATTCTCTGATAAAGAACAACATTTATAGAGTTAGGATTTACTGTTTACCAGTACCCTTCTCTAACTGCTAAGCTTTATCTCAATGTTTTCCTCCAATTTGTTTATTTAAGAATGATTTAATACGATTTAAACGATTAGGAATGCTGGAGTTCCCTCGTCCTACTGTTTTCTTTAAACATTTTTCTTGAAAGTTATTTTCCTTATTTGCTTATTAAATTTAGACTAGAAAAGTGATGGTTTGCCCTGTTTCTAGCTTCTATTCTCCAAAAGCAGATTCTGAAAGTTTCCCTTGGTGTTGACTGAAAGCAGACTAGGTTTAAAAGTACTTTATCTGATCTTAAGTTACACTTTGTCTTCTCTTATATATTTTCATACTTTCTGAAGGTAATTATGTGGATTACTGGATTGTTTGTCAATTAAGCTACTTTAATACAAGCCTGCCCAAGAGGTCAATGGTTAGCCTTGCCCTTGGTTGGTTTTAAACAATTACTTAAGAGGCTTTTCTTGTTTGTACTGACTATAAATCCCTTGTGAAATTATTATTAGTTTCCACCCCTCCAACACTTTATTGTTCCCATTCCATCATTTTAAATCTCAATAATCTTGTGATGTAGATGACTTGCCCCTCGGATCACCATTGATGTTGTTGTTCAATTAAAGCCCTGTTATGACTCCATAGCCCAATGGAATAAAAACCACCGTTATATCTATCTTTTTAGCCTAGCTGTTCTATTCACTTGCAAATTCTTACTTTTGAAACTGTTTTGCATTTATTACTTTCCACTTCAAATAGTAATCATGCTCAACCATCCAAAAAACAAAAAAAACCCTTGGCCTTCATAACTAGCCTAATATTATTACCCCAAAATTCAAAGACAAATCCATCTTTGCACTTATTGGAGAGATCCCTCTCTAGATTCAGGAGGGCTAGATCCTAGAATCCCAAAGTAGTTGAAACGATGTTTCTCCCTGCGGTCGGACTTTTTCCAATCTTAACGATTACGATTATATGCTTAGGCTCCCTTCAGAAGACCTTTTCAGCCTCAACACATTTTATAGCGCCCAAGGAGGAATGCTGATGATCAAAATGTTTAGCCTCTAAATAATTTTGCTGAAGAAGAGCAACAAGAACATGAGGAAGAAAATGAGGAAATAAAACTTGTAGGAGAAACATCATAGTCGACTTGTTTGACTTTACAAGAATATGAATACCAGTCAAGGATATATTTATTTTCAGATGATGAGAATGCTCAAATTTATGCACAAAATGAAAAAAACTAGCAAGAAACTCAAAACAAAAATTTTCCTCTAAGACATAAAGGTCTTGTTCAACAACCTCAACAAAAATCATATTCCGATAAACAAGTTGCCAAACAAAAGGCCAAAGTCAATGAGGTTCCTCCACCTCAAAATTCTGCCCCAATTATCAAAATTTCTGCAGAAAATAAATAATTAGCTCCAATTTATTAAAGTTTCAAATCATAGCTGAATAAAATTAAGATTCTTGTCCCACTTCTAGAATTGTTGAAAAATATAGCATACAAAGAGTCTTTCAAAAGTTTGTTACAACCACCTCTCGCTCCTGATTTAGTCAATCTTGAGGATGAACATCCTACTATTTATTTGGGCTGTCATGTCCAAGATCAAAATGATGATAATTCACCTCCTTTCTATCTTTCACTCAATTTACATGACAAATTGTTGCATAATTGTTTATTAGATTCTAGGGCTTCTCATAATCTAATGCCAAAGAAAGTGATGGATGAATTAGGATTAGAAATCACCAAGAAATACCATGACCTATACACCTTTGATTCCAAAAAATTCAAGTGTTTAGGAGTGATTAAAGACTTGGTTGTTTTTATTACCCAACTACCTATGAAAAGCTTAGTGATGGGCATTGTTGTTGCAGACATACCTTCTAGATTTGGAATGCTGCTTTCTAGATCTTGGTCTAAAAAATTGGGGGGCACCCTTCAGATGGATATGTCATATGCCACGATCCCAGTGTTTTGAGGGGAATTCAGGAGGTTGTATAGGGAAACCAAAATGGCCTATATCATCAGTGATAAGCATAATCCCTTAAAAAATCCTATATATGTTAAGGAGAAGGAATCATGGTGATCCATATTACACCTTGTTGCTAATGATATCAAGATACAAATGAATAGCCTTTAGAGGGAGGAATAATCTGGAAATTGTACTTTGACGGAGCCTCATCAAGGGAAGGATCGGGAGCTGGTGTAGTTCTCATTTATCCCTCTCAGAAAAGGGTAACTATATCATACAAACTGCAATTTGATACCGCTAATAACATCAATATGATGTTAGGCAAACATGACTGTGTAGACACTGACTAGGTAAAACAGTGGTGGTTTTTGGGGCACATGGTTTTGTGCACCCATGGTTTTG
>JAXQQM020087243.1:0-22326 GCA_034641835.2 Pinus albicaulis
GCTGTCCGTAGGACACTTGGGAGTTCTATCTTGTCCGCAAGAACGACTTATCCGTCCAAAAACAACAAGGTAAGATAAATGGTATATTATTATATTTGTTTATACACTGACTTGTGTTTATGGCAGTATGATACATAGAATTACATGGAAAAGAGACTGCCATGAAATCTTGAAGAAGGATCAGGTTGAGTTTTCCCTTGGAAGCACGGGGAACCATGGGGTTGATTCATGGTGCCAGCTACTAATTTTGTGCTTTTATACTTTTTTGATTTGTTACATCTAATTGTGGGTTTGTTTATGTCTAGTGCATGATCATTCCACTTTGTTTGTGGTGTCATATTGCCATTGGTTTTCATGGTTTTTTCTTCTTGTTTTCTTTTGTGCTTGCCTTTTATGCTTTGAGGGTCTTGGGAATTGGTTGGGAAAGAGGAAGTTAGTGAAGCTCGAGGAGAGATGGATGGAACCCAACAGCTAATGTAAGATCGGATGAAGCCTAGTGCATGAGTAAAAGACAACTGAAGGCAAGAGTCTGACAACCAATTGGATTGGTTAGGTCCATTGGTGTAAATGGACGGTGGAAGGACAATAATGAGAAAGGTAAAGTAAATGGATTTGAGGTGTTAGATGTCTTATCTATGTTGGGAACTGTTGTTCTCAATGGTGTGCATGTGATCCATGGATAAAGGCAATTCTCTTAACCTTGAACTTGTGACATCTGGTAATTGTGCTGACATTATGATTATGCTAATATGTATAAATGTGTATATGTATGTATGTATGTCAATGTATGACAAGTTTTCAGGGATCGTTCTTGTGGAGGAATGATTACTTCTGTAGGTGAATGGCATTAAGAGGTTCCTAGTTATGACGAATCACATTGGAAGAGTAACCCTGACATATCTACAAGATCAGTATCATGTGGATATGAATTGATATTATATGCTCGTACTATGTCTATGTTTATGTTATGGATAGGAAACGCTGAGAGATACATTTGCAGAATGAAAGCAGTATGATGTGCAACATGCTGGAACATATATGAATGACGGAAAGACACTGGAAGCAAGGTTTCTTGGTAGAGTGTGTGGACTATGGATGTGTAGTACTAATTTTGTATATATGTTGTACATGTTGCACCTGTGATGTTGTGTGCATTTAGTGTTGTGTATATATGGTGTTGTGTGCATGTTGTTTGTGAAATGTTATGTATAGATCGTATTGTGTACATGTTTTTTAAGCAGTTAAATCCTCTCTGCGGATAGAGACAATTCCTCTAGCCCTAGAGTGGGTCTAGAAACAAAGAGACATGCTAAAGTGTTGATTCCTAATTATTGAATGAAAGAGGACACGGTAGATCGACCTACCTAGAGCCCACCATTTTCGTCGTTGCTGTAGTGGTGGTAGCCTCTCGCTCCTGCCTTGGCAAGTCACAATCCTTCCATAATCATGCTCGGATACCTGCACATAGAATCAGAAAACAAGAACAACATACGACATAATAACATTTCATTCATAATTATTAGCCAGTCAAAGAGGGCTAAACATATTGCATTAAACAAATGTCATAACACAAAAGTGGAACCAAACAGTAGTCATGTATATGTATTAATGAAAGGAAGAGATACGACCAAAGCTTTGACGTCATGGTCTCCTCCAGCGGGGTTTAGCCGAAGCGTGTCTCAGATGTTCATCAGGGAATTCGGATGGGGTAAAGGCATGGACTCAAGCTCTCTCGGAAGGCATGGACTCAAGCCCTCTCAACGTAATTCCTTCTTATTCTATCTCTTCGGAAGTTCTGCTATAGTATGTTCAATTCTCCAAGTTCAGCTAGCTTATTCAACAGGATATAGCTTCTTTTTATAGAGGAAAAGGAGGAGGTTAGGATCCCTACAAAGGTGGGAGGGAGGCCTATCCTTTAGGAGGTTCCCACAAGAGGTGGAAACCATAAACCAAAAGAGGAAGTATGTGGTTTATCAATTCAACCACTCCCAGTGACTCATCCTCGAAGTTGTTGGAATGGAATCTCTACCTCTATTTTTAAAAAACATTCCATAAACAACTCGGCACGGGTGGCTAACTGAGACAGAGCAGCAGCTGGCGGGGGCTCAGTGTTAATCTTCCTCTTCGGCGTGAGGGCATAACTGACTACTCGTGCCCAGGCAAAAACAGGGGTTTTTGAGTCTCTACTCAGGGAACTGTCAACAAAAGGAATATTACTCTCATGCAAGGGGATACAATGATGGTATTTTCAAGGCACGGCACTGCTTATTGATCACGGAAATGACCCTCCAATGGACGATATGGGGATTGCAGGGATAGTGACAGAATGTTGTGTAACAGATGCCCCCTAAATCATGAGGTCCTAGTGAGAGGGAGGGGTGAAATGCTTTATGAGAACGCATTCGAACCAAACATCATTGTTGGAAAACTTATAATTACAAATACAACTGATATCTTTGATTCATGAACATGTGGTATGGGCGCAGCCTTCCATAATAGAGTGTATAAAAACTATGATCCGAGGTATGGACGCAACCATCCAGCAGTAAGGATCAACAAATAGACTTAAGTATGGTCGCAGCCACAAAAATTCGTAGCCTGGATTTTATTAGACAAAATCTAGTGTCTTGCGCTCCATCTCGACCCGAACAAGTATAGATTCAAGCATGTGAATATATGAGCTGAAGTCGAACATGCAAGGAAATCACCTGATTACCAGCCAATGATGAAAGCTGTTAACAGGCACGAGAGAAACCACCAATAATGAAAATGGCTCTCAAGGTACAACCGGTACAATATACGGAATGTGAACAATGATCTGGCGTCGAACACCCACAAAATCACTCGATCGAAGGCCAATGAGGTGGACCTTGCGTCGAATGCGAAGAACCTACCATTGAGGCATGCAGGCTCCAAGGTACCAGAAGGGAGTCTACAGATCAAATTCCTGGATAATGAGCTAAAGTCGACAGGAAGTGACCTGATCGAAGGTGGGCCATAATGTTTCCCACATCATCGACACGAGACAGAATAACATGATGATAGTGAATTAGGACCAACAGAGAATCAGGGGAAGGTTGAAAACTGTAGAGGCAAACTTCTCTTGAACATATCAGCAGCACGACATTGGATCTGGAAGTATTTGACATCAAGGGATCTGAGTTCGTGGCAACGTGGCAAAGAGCACATGAGAGTTCAAAAGAGATTACCCAAACCCATGGAGGAAAAAGTGATAAAATGAGATGTCCCCAACCCGACACAAATGCAAACAAGTGCCATGTTCAAGAGCGACATACTGCCAACATAAATAAACTTGGTTCCATTTTCCCCCCACCATTTTTGGCGAGTATCGGAATTATTTTTAAAACAAGCTTGAAGGGGATAGCATATGCTTGTGCTGTAAGTTTGTCCTTCGGACAAATCCAACCTAGTACATTTTACGATCCCTAGGAAGGAGGAACTCGAGTAACGTCATGGCAACAAAATCCGATGTCATCAGGGTTTAACGAGTTTGAAAAAGGGAGAAATCGACATCTTTTTATGTTTAGAGAGTTTGAAAAGAAGGCAGAAAAGAAAACTCCATCATGGCCCTTTTCGTAAATAGTCTCTCAGATCCGAAAAGGTAGAAAACAATATCTGAAAGAACCTCTTAGTCGCGATAGGCTAAGGTATTCCTTTTTTCGTAAATAATCTATCCCAGCCCAAAAAAGGGGTAAACGTATACTGGGTAGATATCGTTTCGCAGCCATTTAACGAGTTCAAAACGACAAGAGTCTCAGCAATCTTTTCAATTTTAGAGAGTCAGAAAAGAGCTAAAAGGTGGCTCCAGTAGTGAATTTTTCGTGTTTTTACTAAGTCCGAAAAAAAAAAAGTATAAAATTTAACTCGTTACTCCACCACTGTGTCCTAAAAACCTGTTGTTGCACAAGACACGTGTGTAAAACCCATTTCTTGAAAATAATATAATAAAATAATCGAAAAAATGTCTTAAAACCTAATTAGGGTTGTAAAAAGTTCTAAAATGCAAAAAAGGGCAAAAATAATTACTTTTTACTTTTTACCTCTTGTGGATCAATAATTAACCATTTTACAGTGTGATTTTGCGGCAACGATAGCAATCAATCTAGTAGACCAATCTCGAATCCATCAGTTCCAAGTAAGAGTTGAGATCTCTCCTTTCATTTCAAGTTATTTTTTACTACCTGCAACTTCCAATTTTGATTTATGGCGAAGGAAATGTGAATATTAGGGCACGATGGTTGGCGCGGGTTTTGGGCACGGAGTTGCGCCAACCGCCCAATTTTCTACACTAGGGCGCACCAACGGCGTGGACCATTCTTATGCAAAAATTCAAGTGAATACCAAATTGTTTACAAATCCAAGCTTCAAAAAAAGCTAATACTATTCATAGGAATACGAGATCTCCTTTGACGAAGGAACGAGGGGAAACTGATTGGTCAAAATGAGCTTTGACAAGCTTCTTTTGTGCTTCGATAATGAGAGCAGCAAAGCGACGAGTTTAATTTAGCCTTTCTAAGTAAAGGAGACGCTCTTCTTCTGGTGAAGTGTTCGGCAGTAATTCAACAGCCAACTTGAGCGAAGGTATTTCACACTCAATCGAGAGAGTAGTTTCTAGACCATAAACCAAATGAAACGAAGTAAATTTGGTCGCATTCTTAACTGAGGTTTAGTATGCCCAAAGAGCCGAAAATAACATGAGATTCCAATTGGATTTTTGGATCCCAATCGTACATTGAAGCATGGTAACAAGAACTTTGTTAACGGCTTCAACCTGGCCATTGGCCTAAGGATAGTACGGCGTTGAGCTGTCGTGATGTAGACCCAACTTAGAAGTCAACTCCGCCACCATGTAATGTCAAAAATGGGAACCATGATCGGTAATGATGGCCTGAGGGACACATAACCTAGCAATGATGTGATTGAATATGAATTGAGCAACTGTCTTACCGTCAGTGGCAAGTGTAGGCATTGCTTCGACCCATTTGGTGAAGTAGTCCACGACTACAATAATATAAGCATGCCCCCTGGCCGAGTGAGGGTTACACGTCATAAAATAGATGCCCCACTTTGCAAAGGGACCAGAGGTAATGACAGGATGAAGAGGTACAGGAGGCGCACGCATCTTGTGTTGATAAATATGGCAATCATGACATTTACGAACCGTGACAATGTAGTCTTTGAAGATCGAAGGCCAGAAATAACCATCACGAATAATCTTTTGTGCAGTGGCATAACTAGACATGTGACTGCCACAGGCACCACTATGATAGTCATTGAGGGCTTTCTCAACTTCCACGAGGGTCAGACATCGATGGAGAATTGAATCCACTCTGACACGATAGAGTGTATCTCTGACTATACGATAAGGTTGCAACTGATGACGAATGTGTCTGCGGGCATCCTTCGTCAACTCAGATCTGAAAGTAGAATTCTGGAGATAAACGATGATATCATCGTACCACGGATCGAGGGTGCTAATCAAGAAAAGCGTATCGTCTGGAATATATTCCTCAGAACAAGACGGAGGAGAGTTTGAAGGGAGAGAACAGATCAAATCAGCAAAGACAAGTGATTTCTTTGACTTGGCAGCAATAAATTCCAAATTGAACTCTTGGAGGATGACAATCCACTTCGAGTATTTCCCCCCCAGCAATTGTCGAGACAAAATATAGTTCATGGGGTTGCAATTAGAAATCACAGTCACCGTACGCAAAAGAATATAATGATGAAAATGCTGAACTGCTTGAACCGCAGCTAACGCTAACTTCTCGACATGTGCATAGCACGTTTCAGGATCAAGAAGGTTACGAGACAAGTAATAAATAACATGCTCATTACCGTCATCATCGTCTTATACCAAAACCATGGCAATCGTGTTGAAAGCGGCAGCTAAATAAAGGGAAAAATCATGATGATAGTTAGGAGGATGCAATAGAGGAGCATTGACAAGAAATGTCTTCAGGGCCTCAAAAGACTTTTGAGCAATCTCATCCCAACAGAATGAGATGCCCTGCTTTAATAGTCGTGTGTATCCTCTAGCCACTTCTGCATAGTTAAGTATAAAACAACGTAGAAAATTAGCCTTACCTTGTAAACTCTGCAACTGATGTAACGAGGAGGGAGAGGGAAGATTAATAATAGCCTCAACCTTGAGCAGATCGAGGCGAATTCTGTCTTTGGACACGATAAACCCTAAGAGTCTACCAGAATCAACGCAGAAGATGCACTTGTGTAGATTAAGTCGAATATTGTAGCGTCGAAAACGAAGTAAAATCTGACAAAGATGGTCAGGATGGTCCATACGCTTAGCTGAATGAGCGGGAAGATCATCCAGATAAGGTTGAATGAGGTGACGAATATCGTGAAAATCATACGACATCGCTCACTGAAATGTAGCCCCAGCATTTTTTAAGCCAAAAGGGAGCTTTTTATATGAGAAAGTACCCTAAGGACAGATAAAGGCAGTCTTATGTTGATCATTCAGGAGAATGTTAATATGATTATAACCAGAAAAACCGTCCATGAGGGAAAAAATCTCACTCCTAGCACAGTCATTAATTATTTGATCAATAAAGGGAGTAGGATAATCATCCTTAGGACAAGCTCGATTAATATCACGATAATCAACACAGACGTGTATAGTTCCCTGTTTCTTATCGACAGGAATAATATTAGACACCCATTCTGTCAAAGGAATCGGATAAATGAAACCGGCTCTGAGAAGTTTTTCAACTTCACCTTTAATGGCAGCGGATTTTCTAGGGTGCACCGGACGAAGATGCTGGCAAACAGGCTTCAAGTCAGGGTAAGTAGGTATTTCATGCACCACTATACTAGGGTCGATGCTGGGCATTTCTTCGTATGACCATGCAAAGACATCACGAAATTCACATAAAAGGCTAGTATAAACTTGTACTTCATCGGAAGAACAAGTGACCCCGATATGAATGTTCTCGACGATTCTCGATTTAACGGAAATGTCAATAGGCATCTTCTATGTAATATTGCTCAGGTTACCTTCTATAAAAATGTCATGTGTTAGAATAGGCAATTGAAGCGAAGGAGAAGGAACCTGATATGCAAAACGCTCGAGACAAGTAGACATGGTCCTAAGGTCAGCCATGAACGAGGAGCGATGATGACCATTGTCCCACGACAAATCCTCAAGAGACATTGTTTCCACGATGGCTTTGTTGGAGGGAAACACTTCTTTTAAAGGATCATGCGAATCAGAATCACCAAGCCAAGGGGATTGAGAATAAATGTCAAGAGACATGCTTAAAGGAGTACGATAAGAGGACGGAGCTTCCGAAACCACGATGAGTTCACAATAATCAATATCAATCGGACTCAAAGGCATCGAATCTCCGAATGAATCGATCTGTTCAGGCGAAGGAATAATCCATGGGTCATCAGACTAAGAGATCATATGGATCTAAATAATATTTGGTGGAGGAAGAGGAAAAATACCCATGAGGGTAGGATATTTAAAAAGACCTGGCCCTACGCTCTCATAAGGAGTAGGAATCTTATCCACATACAGAACGTTGTTCTCGGAAGAAGAGGTGAAGAATGACAATTGATCAACATTAACAATCTTTCCTTCGTGTGGAAATTTCAGAACACGAAAGAGAGTGGACGGAACACATAACATGGCATGAGTCCAATTGCGACCGAGGAAAATATTATAATTGAGTTTAGCATCAACGACTTCGACCTCGACATTGACTGTCTTCCCTTTCAATGTAATCAGTAAACTAGCGAGAACACCTAAAGGTTTTGATTCTCTTCCATCAAACGGCTCAAGGGCATTTGGTGATGAATTCAGGGCTGGAGAACCAATATCTTTCCAACACAAAGATGACATGACATAGGTTGATGCACCTTTGTCCACAACTGCTCGATGGATATCGAGACCATTAATAACAACTTGAATAATGAGTGCAATCTGATGCAGAAGTCGTGGAACAAAATTCGCTAAATCTAAAGCAAGAAGGATAGTATCGGTAGAATCAATCCCGCCAATCGCAGATAACAAAGCTCTTCGTTGAGACGGGCAACTCTGAAGTACTTCTAACACGGACATCGCGGATGGTGCCTAAGCCAAATCCTCAACAATATTGTAATGGTGAGCGGCATGGGCGTTGGGATTACAAGAAGACTTGCGGAGTACACCTTTGGAAGGTGGTCGCACAACGGATTCAACATTGGGCCTTTCAATTTCAAGAGGGCCAGTAACAAGCGGAGGAGGAGGACCATCAGTGATCTCCTTCCCTATAGCCTGACAAGATCCAGTATAATATTTCGATCGAGTAGCAATAGAAACAATGGCAGAATTGTTCATTATGAACACCTGAGAGCCAAATGGGTCAGATGACTGAGGTTGCTCTACCATCTGAGTCTGCTGGGATGAGAAAGGTTCTTTAAGAACAGTTGGAGTTCCCTGGTGGCCTTTAAGCAAGCGACTCACTTCGGATTGTCTCGGATAGTCCTTGGTGAAGTGCTCATCATCACAAATTAAACAAGGGTACTTTGGTTTGCATTGAGAACCATCGCCAGTACGAGGTTTTCTGAGAATCTTGTTTCGGGGTACCGACTTTGGCCTTACCTTTACCCTTCTTTTTACCTTTAGAAGCATTATCCGTAGGATTGGCCTGAACGACATTAACTTCTGCAGGTTTACCAGAATTCGAAGTGGACTGAGAAGCAACATTATTGGAAGAATCGGACTTCGGCTTCCCAGAGTTTGATGAAGAAAAATTTTGAGAAGTCTGAGGCACAGAACCAATAATACCATCGACGAATGGAGTCGTTAGTGGTTTAGAAGTTCTAGGTCAGGGAGCATCAGGCAAGATATCATATAATGCGCCGAACTAAGAGTACACAAGATCAAGGTACTGGGCATAAGCAATGGCTTGTTCCTCGGTTACACATGCCCCCATAGCTATGTCTTTAGCAATATGATTAACAAAGGAGGTGGTGAACCAATGAGTCAGAAGCTAATCAGGAATTTCAAATTTGATCATGCAACGACAACACCTCCACTCATGAATATGATCCTGGATATGAGTAGCTCGATCCTGTTTCAATGAATTGAGGAGGTGTGTCCCGGTCTCATAGCGGACTGGTAACTGAAAATGCATAAGGAATGCCATGGCTAAAGAATTGAAGTCTTGGAAGACGCCACGATATAGCTCAATGTACCACTTTGTAGCAGCACCAGTAAGAGTTCGCTGGAAAAGACAAAGTCGAATAGAATCGTCAACCCAAGAGTTAGAGAACACCACAAGTGGTAAGTCATAACATGCACTTGGGGGTCTTCACCAGATTTGCCCTCAAATTTGGGACAATCACTGGGAATCTTGGTTGGAACTGGAGGCCAATACGGGTTAAGAAGAATGGGATCATTTGTTAACTTTGACACATCAGGTAATTCCAACGTAACAAGAAACAATAATTGGGTGTTAAAAGTCATCAGATGTCTTTGATAAGGACCCATGTTTACATTCCACCCAGTCCGAGGGGGACTCTGTCCCCATGCATTCTTTCTCGAAGGATTCTGACCATAGGGGTTGGAAGCAGGATAATTCAGTTGATATTGGGGTTGAGGACCAGGATATCGAGTCGGAGTAGACCACTGAAGTCCCTGTTGAGCAGTGTATGGAGTTTGTTGTGGAATGTAAGCATGGCTTTGAGGTTGATGATATACAGGTTGATTTTGAGGGTAAGAAACCTGAGGCACAATATACATCGGTGGATATGGACCTTGAGGATAATAAGCACCTTGCAGTTGAGCAGGCGGACTCATCTGAGCAGGTTGAGCAGGCTGCTGAGCGGGTAAACCTGGCTGACTATAAGGGGGTAGAAATGGCTACTGAAACGATGGAACCGGATGAGGAGCAGGTTGAATCGGTTGCTGAGCTGGTTGAACCAAGTACTGAGGGCCACCGGGTTGGCCTTGTAGGAAAGGTTGACCCAATGGTTGCGATGGACTGGGTTGTCCCTAATAACTAGGTTGACCCGGAGGAGGACCGTAGGGTTGTCCTGGTTGCACAACATTTTGTCCATACTAAGTATGTGACTGCGGTTGTGGTGCAAAAAGTTGTCCTTGTGGTGGGTAGATTTTCCCCCCAGGAGCTTGAGATAGTCCTGGTTGATTATGAGGTTGACCAAACAGACCGGAGGATTGTCCATGTTGATTATGAGGTTGACCTTGTGAAGGTTGGCCTTGTGAACCATATGGTTGTCCCTATGGACCAGAGGCAGGGCTCTGCTGAGCTAAAGGTTATCCTGATGAGGGTTGTCCTTGCAAGCTAGAGGGTTGCGCAGGCAAGGTAGGTACCAAATGAGTAACAGTCTGATAAGGATCATAAACAGCTTGATGAGGATCAATAGGAAGCAAATAGACCAGATTACCATACACATCATAATTGTGTGGATATATATATATGGGATTACCAACAACATTATAGTGATGGAATCGAGGATTACCAAGAGTTTGAAGGGGTTGAGAACCCTGAGAGCTCTACTACTGCGCAGCCAACAGATACTCTTCAAAAGTAAGGCCGCCAGGAATCACAGGAGTAGTGGAAACGACACTAGAAGCAAGTGGGGCCTCCGCAGCACTAGATTGTGATCTACTAGGACCGAGATTAATGGGCCATGTTGGATTGAGAAAAATAGACCTGCGAGTGTGAAAAGATCCTGACGATTGAGTGGTAAAAATTGGTGTGGATGAAGCCACACAGACAGTCGGTTGGACTGGAACAGATGTAACAGTAACCGACGATCCAGGTGTCGAAGGTGACAATCCTAACGAAGGGAGGACTGAACTTTGAGGAGGAGTTAATGTATTGGATTGTGCGATGGAAGCAACACCAAACATAATCTGACTTAATGACCTATATCCAGGTGGAAGTGACACCGATGGTGGAGAAGACTAAGTAGAAACATGAGGGACATATTCCAAAAAAAACTGATATTCTCCTATAGAAACAGGCATTCCTTCACTACTAACAGGACTAGATGAATCCATATCTGACTCTGCCATAAGATCTTTGAAAAGACTACGGGGACTAGGAGGCACAGCAACAACAAAAAATGGTGAACCCAACATAAGAGGACGAAAATCTCCTTCTTCCCCAAAACCAGACCAAGCACCAAAAGGAGGCCAATTGAATTCGACCGGCCCTTCAGGAGGAGATCAAGTAGCAAGGGGCAGGACTAATGGTAGAATAGGCTACACAAACTCGACAGACCTAGTGGACTGAGGTGTTTCAAAAGAAACATCCGGGAAAGAACTACCACTAGGAGGCAATGAGGACGACGAAACTGGTAGTTCTGCCACTGTGACTGTATTTCAAAATAGGTAAGGAAAAGATAACCAATCGAGGGCTCCAAGATCAAAACTAAGGAAAACAAAAACAGGCCAAGTAATGAAACTTTAAACGAGCGTGTGATCGTAGGTAATTAATTTTATGACACTGAAACCATATTTCGTTGTTTCATATTTTAAGAGTCAAGAAACAGGCAAAATATGACTCTAGTCACTTTCAATTTTAAACGAGCATGAAAGGACAAGTGCTCGACGATCTCTTCTCTTTTTAAAGAGTCATGAAAATATCAAAATGACTACTCTGGAATACTAAGCAAGAGGGTATACCAGGTTTCCGTGAACTGTCATATACACCTTGGTGATCAAATGAAAGAGAAATGACCAAGGACTTAACGTACGTGCAGGTAATCTCCCCGAATGCTGCGTTCGGTGTATCACGGTTACAAGGCAGCAGACTCGGCTTCCTATGGATAAAAGGATTGCAACCTAGAGGGGTCTCCCTTTATATACTCGACGGTACGGGGAGCACAAGTCCGTACTAGCACTGTCTAAAGTCAGATGGCGAACGACAGCTACTAGGTTTTAAGACGCCGAAACACATCTCTAGCCTAGACCACTAAGAATGTTTCATTATGTTTCAATGCTTCCTTAGGAATCTAGTGAGTTTTAAAGTTGATCTTGGATTATGTTTCAGTTTTAAGGCCCTATCGAATTTGGATCTCAAAATTTCTAAATGCAAGCTATATGCAAATGAACATCATTTCTGATTCAATGAATGCTAGTTATGAGAAGGATAGAGATCTTTCAAACAAAAGCAAACAATGAAAGTATGTGAAGAAATCCACTAATGCATCTAACACAATCAAATGAAAATGAAACTCTTTCCTAGATAATCAGACGCTAGTTATGCAAAAGAATATTTCACTTTCGGTGCAAATAAAGAATGGAACAAAAAATAAAAATATATATATATATATATTCAATGAAAAGAAGTACATGATGCACTAATTACACGAAACATGAAAACAAAAACTAGCTTAAGTGTTGTGTAGGAATAGAAATTGAATGACTCAATAAAACGCAAAAAAAACATAAGAAATCACTCAAACTAATGTCGCAATCTTCCAAACCAAGAGAAAGTCTTCAAAACGATCCAAAACAAGCAATGTAATCTATGCTTGGAGAAATAAGGAGAAGAATCAATCGAAAAATGAAATGATCATTCAACCAAAGGAATCAAGAAAACTTAGTGCAATCAACCCAAGAATGAGACTGACAACAATCAAAACGAGTTGGTTTCCGAACAGAAGGATCAGTGCACCAAACCCTTAGAAACCCTAAGGCCTTAATTCACACTAATAATAAAATGGACAAACGACTGTGAAAAACAAGCAAACAACAGTCAAAACAGTCCCAAAGGCATAATTACACATAAAAAATAACTCAGAAGAAAGCGCAATTGACCAAAAGACTCATTAAGTAGGATAAACCAAATCCTACAGGAGTCGACGCGGCTGTAAGGATGCAATCAGTGCCAAACAGGGGTTGGTGTGACTGCCACAAAAGCAACGTGCGCCAATCGGCGCGATTGTTTAGAAAAAAAAGCGTGCCAAGCCAGTTAACTATTGAAAAAGGAAAAAACCCAAAACTCAATGAGAAGAGGTCAATATTGACACTCTGGAGCGGAACAGAGGAGGTAAACTAAGCAAGCAAACCAGAAAAAAAGACAGATAAGAAGATCAATGATTGAAACTGACCCAACAAGGTGAAATGATAAACTCACACTGAATCCCTAGTGGAGTCGCCAATTTGTTAAGCAAGTAAATCCTCTCTACGGACAGAGATGATCCCTCTAGCCCTAAAGTGGGTCTAGAAACAAAGAGACATGTTAAAGTGTTGATTCCTAATTATTGAATGAAAGAGGACACAGTAGATCAACCTACCTGGAGCCCAACGTTGTCGTCATTACTATAGTGGTGGTAGCCTCTCTCGCTCCTGCCTTGGCAAGTCACAATCCTTCCGCAATCATGCTCAAATACTTGCACATAGAATCAGAAAACAAGAACAACATACGACATAATAACATTTCATTCATAATTATTAGCCAGTCAAAAAGGGCTAAACATATTGCATTAAACAAATGTCATAACAAAAAAGTGGAACCAAACAATAGTCATGTATATGTATTAATGAAAGGAAGAGATACAACCAAATCTTTGACATCGTGGTCTCCTCCAGTGGGGTTCAGCCGAAGCGCATCTCAGATGTTCGTCAGGGAATTCGGACGGGGTAAAGGCATGGACTCAAGCTCTCTCAACGTAATTCCTTCTTATTCTATCTCTTCAGAAGTTCTGCTATAGTATGCTCAATTCTCCAAGTTCAGCTAGCTTATTCAAAAGGATATAACTTCTTTTTATATAGGAAAAGGAGGAGGTTAGAATCCCTACAAAGGTGAGAGGGAGGCCTATCCTTTAGGAGGTTCCCACAAGAGGTGGAAACCATAAACTGAAGGAGGAAGTCTGTGGTTTATCAGTTCAACCACTCCCAATGACTCATCCTCAAAGTTGTTGGAATGGAATCTCCGTCTCTATTTTTAAAAAGCATTCCATAAACAACTCGGCGCGGGTGGCTAACTGAGACAAAGTGACAGCTAGCATGGGGCTCAATGTTAATCTTCCTCTTCGACGCGAGGGCATAACTGAATACTCGCGCCCAGGAAAAAACAGGGGTTTTTGAGTCTCTGCTCAGGGAACTGCCAACAGAAGGAATATTACTCTCATGCAAAGGGATATAGTGATGGTCTTTGCAAGGCATGACATTGCTTATTGATCATAGAAATGACCCTCCAATGGGTGAGATGGGGATTGCAGGGACAGTGACAAAATGTTGTGTAACACCCTTTCTCTTATGCCATAACTTATTCATCTCCTTCCGACTGCTATTGTCAATTCCTATTAGTTCCGTTGGAGAGACGATCTGCAACCGGTACAATCTGTTGCTTCAAACTCCAATATGTCTTTCCTTCTTCCATCTTGGTTGTTTGACAGACACTTTCTTCCTTACGAAGTGAATATCATATCCGTTCTCATGTAATTGGGATACTAAAATCAGGTTCATGTTGGAAATTGTAACAAGGTTTGGTCTTCATTTAATGTATTGAAATCATCTTGTAATGTACTTGTTAAAAGAATAAATATATTATTATTGTGACTTATTAAAGCATGGGTTTCATTCTTGGGTCACCATTTTTTATTTCAAAGTACCCATTTAGGACTTCTATGATTTATTCTGAGTTAATAGAGTTAGTGTAAATTTAAAGAGACCCTTCTTGGGATTTTTAATCATGTAAAAAGGTTTAATATTGAGTAAAATATGAATTATGTGACCTCCACACCAACTCTTCCTAAAGGGGATCATGTTGGCCTAAGAGACACCTATCCAACCTCACTTGGAGCCTATAAAAGGAATTAATTAAAATTCATTTGGAGCACACTCTCTCACAACAAATTTGATATCTCTTGTAGCTGGGAGAATTTCAGAGTCTATTTCTGGGAAGCCGAAAGAAGTGCAAGTTTGGATAAGTCTAAGGAGAAGAATAAAAACGAAATTTTGGTGCCTCTCTCTCTCTATTTCATTCCCTAGAGTGGGAGATCAAAGTCTTCCAAGTTTTGTTATTGCTGGAAGAGATATGTTGCTGGAAAGGGGTCGAAGATTTGGGAGTCTGACTTGGTGTGGAGAGAATTTTTGGTATATGTCTAGGGTGATGAGTCTCAAAGAATAATATTGAAAGGAATAATTATCTTGACTAGGTTTTCCCCTCGAGGGGGGTTTTTCCATAGCATATTTCCTACATCTATTTTCAATTGTGTTATGTGTTGCTGCTTTGGTAATTTATTGATGAACTAAAAGAAAGAAGATATAAAGAATAGTAATAACAAGAAACATCACAAGAAATTATCAAGAATAATAAAATCTTTCTTCCTTTATGATTTTCTAACATGGTATCATAGCTTTGGTGAAAGAAGAAAAAGACAATCTTCAACACTTAATCAAGGAACCATTCGAAGGATCATCTTAGGGAAGTAATCTACTACACTCTAGGAATATCTCTAACAAAATCAAGGGAGAAAACAAACTTGAAGGAGCCTAAAATTACAGGTCCTAGAAGATGAGAATTGACCTCATCCTTGAAAATAATAAGTTACTAGACTTGGTTAAAGGAAAAGTAAAGAATCCTATAGAGGATTCCAATCATGGTGACATAGTGAAATATAGGGAACTAGAATTGGTGGCCATGACTTTAATGGTAAAAGGAATAAAGGACAACCTTGCCCCATTCATAGCCAACACTGAACATGATCAGGAAATGTATGAAGCCTTATCGAAGTTATTCACTATTAAAAACATTGGTCAAATAAATACTTTGAAAAATGAGCTAAGGACTACAAAGATTACTAAAGAAGACACAATAGCCTCCTTCTTTACGAAGATAGCAAGAATCAGGGATGGAATTTTGGCCATTGATGAAATTGTTCTAGACAAAGAACTCGTGATCACTGCCCTGTTAGGATTGCAACCTACTTGGGGTGCATTTGCTGTAGGACTTAATAGTTGGAAGGTAGCTCCCACCTTTGAAGAACTATGGACTACCTGTAGTCAGAAAGAATTAAGGATATCATTAGCTTCCATTTCTAAGGGAGTATCAAATGCCTACATTGATAAACATAAAGGAAGGAAACTAAAATGACAAAGGAAGAAAGTTGACATGTATAAGGTATAATGCTATCAATACCAAAAGAAGGGTCACTATAGGAGTGATTGTCCCAAAAATTCAAGAAACAAGAAGAGAGAAAGAGATCAAGCCAACATTATTGAAGAAGGAGACCCAAAGAAAGTCATGCCCAAAGAATTTGACATTAGGGACTTACACTACTATGTCCTTTGCTTTTAGCCTTAGATATCTTACTTTTATATTTTTGATATTTTATAATTTATAGGTCTTTAACATATTTTTGGAAAATCAATTTTCTTTTTTTATAAGTTTGAGGTATCCCTCAAAGCTTTGGAGGGAGCCCTCAAAAACTCCTCAAGATAAGTATCTCATTTCCTCTCAGTTTTTGTTTCATGTACTTATTTAATTTTTTATTATATTAATACTAATCACCTTTCTCCCTCTATTGTCTTGACAAGGAAAACATATGCTATAATTTCAAAAAGTATGAAGGAGGACCTCTCAAGATAAGGTTTGTCAAGAAACAAAGGTGTTCTTTAAAACATTGTTTTCTTTATATTAAAGGTTTATTCATTTAACAATCTATTACTAACATTGTTATGTATAGCTATATTGAATCATAATGATTATTTTTCTGGGTGATTCATCACTTGATAAATCTACCCACCCCACTCATATTCTTAGTTGATTTTGTAGAACCCTAGATAGGTTCTGGAAAACCCTAACCGAAGGGTATGCTAATGTGAATGTATGAAACACTAAACTACTTAGGGATATTGTATTTGAAGTTTTATTGATGGTGTCATATTTGGGATTTTGGTATGATCAGGAAAACCTAACTGTTAAGGTTGAATGATAAGGTATAAAATCCTAAACCTTTGAAGTTCCGGTAATGTTGGGTTTGATATGTTTCTACATTGAAACCATACTCATTAGGGTTTGTTGGAATGTGTAGGAAAGACCCTTATAATGTCTTAGAAATGATTTCCTTTGTATGTGTGTGTTTGTATGATCGAACCCTAGTCTAATCAAATTTGTTATTGATATGTTGTGAAGTTGAGTTTGTCTATGATATGAAATGCCTTTGCTTAATGATGAAACCCTAAGTATACGAAGATATATCCTTTTGATCAAAACACTAGCTTGGTCTAGATATGCCTAATGTATTAATGTTGTTGGACATATGATATTCCTTTGCATGATAATGAATTCCTAGATACATGTGTTGACCTAGCTATTGATGGTCATAAGTATTAGGATTTAATTGAGATTTTAGGATGATGTTTTTTGGAAATCTGGGGTTTTCTCGCTAAACCCTAGTAGTAGTTAAATTCTCTAGCATGAGTGACATAACAATCTGAGATCTATTTATATAATGATTGTTGTGGTTGTGTGAATGAAATTCTATGGTTTTGAAGTTGAACCTTAGTAGAAGTGAAAATATCCGATGAATAATGATAATATGATGATTTGAGATTTGTGTAAGCCTTATTGAAATCTGAGTTTTGGTTGAATTTGATGGTTGATTGAAAATATAGGGTTTGCAACTAACTCTAGTGGAGGCCGGTCATATTAATGACTAAGTTGTGATTGACTTTGATTTATTCCCTTATATGAAATCTAGGATTTGTGTAAATATCTAGTGGAAAGTCTAACATGTGAATTCTAAAAGTTGTTAGATATCTTGTAATTGTTTCTATGGTTTTATATATGTTTTTAGTAGGGTGTGTTACACCTCTGAAAGAAACATTGAAACCCTAGATAAAATGAAATTGTTATGAAGTAGTCTAGGGTTTATGACAAAGTATCTAGCAAAATGTTAGAGAGTAAATGTCTCTTGTTTGTAATTAAGTTTGGGTATCTGATATGTATAAAATTGAAATGCTTTCGTGATTCTGATATGACTAACTTCACGCATCTATAGATTTTGTTGTACTTGCTATCTAAGTTGTGTAGGTACATAATCTTCAATATGGTGAAGACGCTCGTTGATGTGATAAGCATGATAAGGATGATAATAACATTGTTGAAATGGTTGGAAGCCACAAAATATTCTCTGATGACGAAAAGAAGAATATGATCTCCCTGAGGAAGCCTGAATAAAAGAGATTTCCCTAAGAGGGAGTCTGGATAAAGATGCTCCCTGATTGAGAGGGAGGGCATAACTTGTTTTTTATTTAAGAGTGAATTCTGGAGGATACGTTGTTGCATGAGAAGTAGGAGAAGGAAAGTGTATGATGAAGGAATATTATTTCAAATATTCGTTTGAGAGTCCTACTATGAGAAGTTGAGAAGAAACATCAATTTGTCTAAAATAGCCTGAAGGTTTGTATTTGTTTATGTACATTTGAAAGTATATTATTGATTGTGATTGTGTTTGTACAGGAAAATATCTCAAAGGATTCGATAACATGTTGGTTACCAATCAGTTTGATTGGGAGATATTGGTCATCCATGATCTGTTGGATCAAGGGGTGTTGAGGCTTTGTGAGTAACACATTTCCTGGGAGGACATATGATCGACAATTTGTGTTGATGTCTAGGTCCCAAAGTAGGGAGTGTGGCATGGGTCCTAGAGATCTGACCATGGATACACACCTAGGTCCCTGGTTTGATGGTTAGCAAGTAATTATGATGGTACCTAAAGGGGTTGAAATATTGAGTCCATATTAGTCCCACTCGGATAGATTTCCCTGGTAAGGAATCTATTTTGTGGCATTGTGGTGCCTTAATTGTTGAGATACCAATGGATAGATTTCCCTGATAACGAATTTAGTCCATGGAATTCTGGTGCCTAAATTTATTCATTGCTCATATAGTGTGAGATCTTCCATTATAATTTTATATGATGAATACCTCCCTAGTTAAGAGGGAGTGCTGAAAATTGTAACTAGGTTTGATCTTCATTTAATGTATTGAAGTCATCTTGTAATGTACTTGTCAAAAGAATAAAGATTTTTTATTATTATTATTATTATTCTTGTGACTTATTAAAGTATGGGTTTCATGCTTGGTGTTAGGTCCCCGTAATTTGTTAGATTGGAAAGACCAAATGTACAGGGGTAACATCAAACCAGTCTTTGGAGTCCTAGGACCTAACCTTCCTGGACTCAGAGAGGGCTATCTCTATGCTTTTGTGAAAGGATTTAACTTGTTAAGTTTAGGGTTTTGATTTTAGGCTATTTATAGGGATTAGGGTTTTCTTGTTTGTTTGTTTGGTTGGATAGGTTGTCAAGAAAAATAGGTAGAGTAAGAGAGAACCAATCCATTGGGCTATGGAGTCAGCAAAGGTTTTGAAAAGTGCAAAGATAGGTCAAGGGTGCTTCATAGGGCAAGTTAACAAGGCCAAATGGGTCTAAGTAGGTTTAGTGTGGGTGAAATGAAGATGAAGTTGTGAATAGAGTAGGTTAATGGACAATCAAGGATCCTTTAACATACTAAGAACAAGAAAAAAAACTTTCAGGAGGATAGCATAGTAAAAACTTGAAGAGAAATGAAGAATTCTTCAACTAAATTGTACTAAGCAGACCTTAAAAACAACAGATAAGTAAAATTTAGAGAGTAGTTAAGGATTTTCTAAAAATTTATTTCAAACAAATATAAATTTTAACATAAAATCTTAGTAACAATAAAGAGCATCTAAGAATTCTTTAGCAAAACTTCAAGGAAGAAAACATAGAAATCAAAGGAGGCAGGCAGAAGTAGGGTGCAAAGCAAGCATATCCTATTCTCTAATTTCTATCCTATGATCATGAAACATAATGAGAACTGAAGAAAAAAAATACAAAGGTGGAATACATCACCATCCAACAGAGCTTATGAATCCTAAGAATGTGCTCAATCCATAGGTGCTCAGTCCAAAGCCATCACAAGACACCAAAGCCAATTTCACCAATAAACTCAAAGTCTATATCATATTATGCTCAGCAAACAACCAACATGTAAAATGAGGCCTCAATGTTGTATTTAACAAGCAAGGAGGACCAAAACCCTAACTAGGGTTCCCAAAATGTCATAAATACATCATAAATGCTAAATTTGTCCATTAAGACCATGCAAGGCCCAAGGCACAAAATATCTAATGCAATAAATGAAAAATAACTTCTAACATCTAAATTTGGAGTGATTTTCCCAAAAAACCACAAAATATCTATTTTCAATAAATTTGTGTCTTTTTTTGACTTTGTAGGCAAGGGCGTAGCAGTGAGGTCTAAGGGCGTAGCGCCTGCACCGGAAAAATAGGTCACCTTGCAGCTGAATTTTGAAGGCCTTCCCGATGTCGGAATGAGCTCCGTGATAGCTCGTTGGAAATCCTGCCGAGTCTACTTTCCAAAACTACCTTTATTTTTCCATTTGGTATCCATTTTCCTATCCAAAAACTAAATATCCCAATACTTCTCAGGGCGCAACGACAACCCTGAAAATTGGGTAGAATGGTGAATGTTTGCATGTTTTGGACCCTTTTGGAGGACCAAATCTGCTCCAAATGCCCTGAAATTTGGTGTGTGTGATGTAATTCACAAGATGAACCCAAAAATGTAAACCAATCCTCAAGAAAGTGCCCCAAAAAAGAGCGCAGTGCCAAGGGCATTGCGCCCTTGGCCCTCAAAAACAGTAAAAAGCCAAAATTATCAAAAGCTTGCCAAAATTTGAAATTATCTTCCTCATGGTGTTTGGGATGCCTATAGGGAACCATCAGCTAGGATATAAAGTTTTTCTTGGCTTTTTTTCTCCTTGAGGGCTTGAATTTTAGAAAGGGCTCTTTTGAGCTTGGCCCTTGCAATTTTGTTCCTCAAGGCATAGTGCTTTGCCATTTTCTTCTGAAGGCCAAGGTCTCTTTGTGTCTTTTCCAGGTGATCCTCCAAGTGTGTATTATCCCTCTCTAATCAAGGTTCTTGATCATACTCTATTTCCATGGAAAGCAACTCACTTGGAGTGAGCTGCTCTGCCAAGGTTGTTTCTTGCTCCTTCTCCTTGGCTAAGGCCTTCCTCAAACCCATTTCTCTTGGCCTTCTCCTAGACAACTGCCCTTCTTCATCTTCACTTTCATCAAAAACACCCAAGACCTCATCTAGGCTAACCTTGGTCCTTTCAGCCTCTTTCTGGGCTTTGATTGCCCTAACCTCCTAAATGGCCTTTTGTGCCTCCAACTGCTTGTTTTCAGTCTCATAATAGTGGATGACATTTCTAGCCCTAGCTAGGTTGGCTTCAAAATATTTGATTTGGGCATCTTTACCTTTGAGCAGCATGATTGAGACCCTTGCCTCATTTTCATCATCACCGTAAACATGGATGAGTTCAAATTATTTCTCTTTCTCATGTTGATCTTCTTCTTCTTCCTCCATGACCTTCTCTTTGCCTTTGTCAAGCTGCTTAGTGGAAGTGGAAGGCATGGCCCCTTGCCTTTTAGAGGCAACAAACACATGGCTATTTCCTCTTTGGCATGTAAAAGAAAAGGTACAACTTTGATCATTTTAGTGCCTTCACCATTGCTACCATCATGACTGTCATCATCATTGATATCCTCATTGTTGTCATGGCCCTTTGATTTACTGTCATCATGCCTTTTTTCATCACTGCTGCTTCATGTTTCATTGCTCTCTGATTCAATGTTTTCTTCTTTGCTGCTTTTAGACCCAATGCCATCATCATCACTGATTTCTTGGCTGGTCTCATGGCTGCTAACATGGATCTCAACGTCATCATTGCCATCTACTTCAAAGTATTATTTATCATTGATATCAGCCTCACTTTCCTTGCTGCTTTCTTCATGGCTTCTTTCCATGCTGCCTTCATCACTGCCATGAACCTCACTGAAATTTTGGCTCTTGGTGCCACTGCTATCATCATCATCATCATTTCCTTCTGCTTCCATTCTCTCCTCTTCATTTACATCCTCCATGTTGACATCATTACTCTTTTCTAAACTATCTTCTGCCTCTTCATTGTTTTCTGCACTGCCTTCATTTTCTTCACTGACTGATTTTTCTTTGTTATTTTTCTCACTGCTATGTGCCTCATCATGGCCAACATCCTCATTTCCTTTTGTTTCCATGCTTTCTACCTCATCACTGACCTCTGCCTCTTGATTTTTTTCCTCATTACTACTGTTTGCCTCATTGTTGTGAGCCTCACTGCTGTGAGCCTCAATGTGCTCTTCAATGCTATCATTAGCCTCATGGTCCTCACTATTTGATTCTTCATTATCATCTCCTTCATTGGCTTCTTCTTCACTAAC
>JAXQQM020092238.1:0-40705 GCA_034641835.2 Pinus albicaulis
TGTGTAGTTAGGTGACGCCATTCAAGCAAAATATCACAATAGGTTTCATTATGATATAATATAAAAATAGGTTTCATTATGATAAAATATAATAGGTTTCATTAACTTTGACTTCGTGCACTCTGTTGATACTAGTTTTGAATCTCTTTTCTACATAATATAACTAGGTATCTACCATAGTTTTTGGTCATTTTCTATCTGTCTTCAATAATATTTCCTCTCTCTAGAATATATTTTTAATCAATTATTTTCCCATGATAATCATATTTGGTTATATTTGTAATTTGTAAATTTTCAATGTAGAATTATGCACACTAATGAAATATAATTATGGTTATTTTAATTTTTATATAATAGTAGACATAGTGATAATATCATCCTCTTTTCTAGCAAATTATTATAATACATTGATTTAAGGTGGCATGCATTATAGTAGCATAAGTTCGCTTAAGGTAATTTTGCTACATCAATAAACAAGAGATAAGCTTACTCAATTTTGCACACCTATTCAATTTTAATTAAATCCTTAAAAAAAAAAGTGAATGAAGATATATCAAGAGTCTTTCCAATAAAAATCACATTTATGTGTAGTTTTACACATTAAAAATAAACAAACTGAAACATAGTCAACGATCTCACAAGATTAGTTTTAGAAATGAGACACCTTTACTCCCCAACCTAGAACTGACTTCCTCTAGTTCACCCCCTTACCACCCAACCTAGAACTTCGTTACAAGACTTGACTGTGAGTTGAGAATTTTCTTGATATCTTTCCACTACCTCTATTAATGCCTACCCTTGGTATTTAATACCCTTTTCATGATATCGTTTCCTTTAGCTACCTCCCTCTTTTTTGTTGAGCTACTTAATCCACCTTCCTAGGTTTTTCCATAAAATCATGCCTTTCTTTCCTAGTGCTCATTTCTGTCCAGGGACACTGTTATAGTTTCCCTCACTTAGCATATTTACCTAGCTAAGGATCTTAATGGATATTTATCTCACATCCATTAATCTTATCTTGAATTTATTTCTGGATATATTACCATAAATCATTATCCAAGCATGAGATTAATTTCTTTCATCTTGGAAAGTATCCCATTCCTAAGTGTCACATTCGCAAAAATATAAATCACTGTTATTTATTTATTCCTAAGTATTAAAATTTATAATAACATCCCCACAACAGAGGTATATTACAAGGATGATTTAAAATTTAAAAATATGATTAAGCTTTCTTTGTTTACTTAATAGTGGAGGTCTCATACATAATTATGAACACCAATTTATTGTCTTTCATGCCTCCACCTTAGGGGTTTAAGGGTTTATATGGTTAGGGTTTAGATGTTCAATGGGTTAGAGTTTTAGTGGTTTAGGGGTTAAATGGGCTAGGGGTTGGGAATTAGGGTTTTAGGGTTTAGGGGTTAAGGGTTTATAGTTTTAGGGGGTTAATGGGTTTAGGGTTTAGTGGTATAAGTGGTTAAATGGATTAGGGGTTAGGAATTAGGGTTGAAGGGGTTAGATGCTTAGTTTAGCGGGTTAAATGGGTTAGGGGTTTAAAGACTTATGGGTTAGGGGATGTAGCAGTTAAGGATTTTAGGGGTTAGGGTTTAGGGATTGATGGTGTTAGGATTTGGGGAGTTAAATGGGTTAGGGTTTTAGGGTGTTAAATGGGTTAGTGGTTAAATATAAAATCATTAGCAAATAAAATACAAAATTAAAAAATATTCAAAATAGATATTCAAAACTTTGGATTTTATTTTTCATAACATTACTTTTAGTTCTTTTATTTCTGCATAAAATACATGGAAGCCTTTCTTCAAATGAAATGTTTAAAACTTTCATTTTTTTAACATTCATGGAGTTCAAAAGATTCTAATAATTATAATATTCATGTTGGAATATAAAAAATATAGTCAGGATAAATAAATGTGACTCCTCATCCTCTGAGTTGTAAGGAAAAGAATTGAAAAACATATCAATAGACAACTTACAAAATTGTCAACAAGTTTGTTTCTACTGCAAAGAAAATTTTGAATCCCAAAATAATACTTTTGTTTACTCCAAGTTGATTAGCTTATAAAAATATAAAATTTCAATTCTTCAATTCATAAAACACTTATCATGAAATAAATCACAATTTGAAAAATACAATATTATAAAAATCCACATTATGATATTAATGATATGAGTTAGTTCTTATAATGCATGTTTACAAATTTAAATGAGTAAATCATTACAATTCTTCAATACATAGAAACCCGACCATCAAACAAAATCACAAATTCGAAAATATAAGATTATAAAGACTCTCAAAAAGTTTATAATCATTATGGTAATCTTAAAATCAATAATAAAGAACCTTTAAAAGCTGCGCAATGAACCAACTAGTTGTTAAATCAATCCCATCAAAATTTTCCAAAATTGAAGAGAATAATAACAAAATTACAATATACATAGAGATTTGATCACTCTTGGTGCTTGATATGTCCAAGGTAAAGATTGGTCTAGGAAGGTTGCGGTCGTATCATACAAATTTTTTTGAACATCTCATTATTCTAATGATCATGTAACTACCACAATGTCTCTCCTTTAAATAGATTGTATAATATGAATTCTTATTTTTCAAAATATAAAATTTGTATGCTGCTCATTTATGTATGGCATTTTCTATAAATGAAAATTTAATATTTAATATTATATTGGGGAAATGTTGTTAATTACTTAGACTAATGTGGGTTAGGGCCAAATCAAATATCTTAACCTATTTTATGGGATTTGAAATTTACTTGAGGCATCTCGTCATGTTGGGTAAAAGTGTGGCTTTTAAAATCAAATTATTTTTATCTCACAAACAGTTGGTCCTAAACACCAATTTAGTGTTTGAATTTATAATTACATTATTATTATAATTTTTTTTTTACAAACCTCTTAATCTCTACTAAAATTCAAAACACATTTTATAATTAATTTATTCTAAAAAAATATTAAGATTTAACAAATATTTGAATAATAAAGTTATTTAAATTATAAAAATTAACACTTTTTATTAAAAAAAAAAAAAAAAATTAATATCAAATAAACACTTCAATTTTTCAATTCATAAAATACATACCATCAAACGAAATAATGATTTGAAAAATATAACATTATAAATACTCCCACAAACTTTTGAATTTTTATGATCATATGAAAATGAATAATAATAAACCTTAAACTATTACAACTTTATTGGTGAATAAATCACATTTGTTACAAATGCTCTCATCTATCAAAACAACCATAAAATAAAACATACATACTCTAATAACAAATTAAAAACTCTCAAAAATTACTCATGGAGGAACAATAAGGATTAGAGGAAGTTGTCTTAACAATAGTGGGAGTTGAATATTAAGAGTAGCACAATTGTGAATTTTAGTTATTTATAGAAAAAAACAAAAGTTTCATGAGTTTTAGTACCTATGATGCTTTGAATTATAACCTAGGAGCATGTAAGAGAAATAATACTATATTGATGTACTATTTAAAAAATTTAATCATATTCAAAGGGTTTGGAAAAAAACATGATGATTCGCATACCTTGATATAAAAATAACTCAAAAATTTCATACTTAAACTCTATTCTGTAATCAAGTGACACCATTCAAGCAGAATATCACAATTACTTATGTGAGTTATGGTGCAATCATCTTTATTGTTCTCTTAAAGGAACTCTTTATATACATGCACCCCATCAAGCATAAATCATCCTAATAAATACGTTTGAAGTAATATAACTCATCATATTATTATCCTCAAAAGAATTATCACATATAGCCTTGGTGATGGTGTGAGGATCGTATGAAAGTGGTATGAGCTTATTATGGAAGTCTTTCAATTGTTATTTATGCAAGTCCATCCATAATTGGTCACCAACTTGAAAATTATGTGGAACCCAATGGGTTGTGTATCCTCTTGTACATGGAGTTGGAAACTTTATACGTAATATCATTAACTCGGTGTTATGGGAATAATGAGTTAGTTGTTAAGGAGTTATGGATTGGGGGGTTAGGGGTTAGGGGATTTAGGTGCATTTACAGGTTAGGGGAATAATGAGGTAGTGGTTAAGGGATTAGGTATCAAAGGCTTAGGGATTAGGGTTTCATGGGCTTTGGGGTTAGGGGATTTAGGTGCAATTAGGGGTTAGGTGAATAATGAGTTAGTGGTTAAGGGATTAGGGATTATAGCTTAGGGGATAGGGGATTTAGCAGTTAAGGATTTTAGGGCTTAGGGGTGAGGGGTTGTTGGCTTAAGAGTTAAAGCCCACCTAGTAGTTAGCTTACTCATGGAGGAACAATAAGAATTAGAGGAAGTTGTCTTAACAATAGTGGGAGTTGAATATTAAGAGTAGCACAATTGTGAATTTTAGTTATTTATAGAAAAAAACAAAAGTTTCATGAGTTTTAGTACCTATGATGCTTTGAATTATAACCTAGGAGCATGTAAGAGAAATAATACTATATTGATGTACTATTTAAAAAATTTAATCATATTCAAAGGGTTTGGAAAAAAACATGATGATTCTCATACCTTGATATAAAAATAACTCAAAAATTTCATACTTAAACTCTATTCTGTAATCAGGTGACACCATTCAAGCATAATATCACAATTACTTATGTGATTTATGGTGCAATCATCTTTTTTGTTCTCTTAAAGGAACTCTTTCTATACATGCACCCCATCAAGCATAAATCATCCTAATAAATACGTTTGAAGTAATATAACTCATCATATTATTATCCTCAAAAGAATTATCACATATAGCCTTGGTGATGGTGTGAGGATCGTATGAAAGCGGTATGAGCTTATTATGGAAGTCTTTCAATTTTTATTTATGCAAGTCCATCCATAATTTGTCACCAACCTGAAAATTATGTGGAACCCAATGGGTTGTGTATCCTCTTGTACATGGAGTTGGAAACTTTATACGTAATATCATTAACTCAGTGTTATGGGAATAATGAGTTAGTTGTTAAGGGGTTATGGATTAGGGGGTTATGGGTTAGGGGATTTAGGTGCATTTACAGGTTAGGGGAATAATGAGGTAGTGGTTAAGGGCTTAGGGGTTAGGGGATTTAGGCGCAATTAGGGGTTAGGTGAATAATGAGTTAGTGGTTAAGGGATTAGGGATTATAGCTTAGGGGATAGGGGATTTAGCAGTTAAGGATTTTAGGTTTTAGGGGTGAGGGGTTGTTGGCTTAAGAGTTAAATATTGACGAGTTTAAGGGTTAATGGGTTATGCCTTTAGGTGTTTCTTGTTTAGGGTTTAAGGGTTTAGATGTTTAGGGTTTACAGGTTCAATGGGTTGGATTTTTAGGGGTTTATGGGGTTAAATGGGTTAGGGGTTAAGGGTTTATAGGTTTAGGGTTTAGGGGGTTAATGGGTTAAAGGTTTAGGGGTATAAGGGGTTAAGTGGGATAGGAGTTGTGAATTATGGTTGAAGGGGTTAGACACTTAATTTATCTGGTTAAATGGGTCAGGGGTTTAAAGGCTTATGGGTTAGGGTATGTAGTAGTTAAGGATTTTAGAAGTTAGGGGTTAGGGATTAAAATAACAATAATAATATTCTAGTAGTAAGGTGGAGGCATGAAAGACAACAAATTTGTGTTGATAATTGAATATGAGACCTCCACTATTAAGTAAACAAGGAAATCTTAATCATATTTTTAAATTTTTAATTCATCGTTGTAATATCCCTAGGTTTTGGGGATGATATTATTATAAAATAAATTAATAGCATACTTGTATAATTTATGGTAATAATTCCAAAGAAATTCAAGATAAGCTTAATGGATGAGAGATAAACATCCATTAAAATAGTTAGATAGATAAATATGCCAAGTTGGGGAAACTATAAAAGTGTTTCCAGAGAGAAATAAGAGCTTTTATGGGAAAAAACATAAAAGCAATCTAGGAGAGAAAGGCATGATTTTATGAAAAAACATAGGAAAGTGGATTAAGTAGCTCTACACAAAAGAGGGATGTTGCTAAAGGAAACCTTATCATGAAAAAGGTATTAAAAACCAAGGGTAGCCATTAACAGAGGTAGTTGATGGATAGCAAGAAAATTCTCAACTCTGGGTCATGCTGAGTAACTAAGTTCTATGTTGGCTGGTAAGGGGGTGAACTCGATGAAGCAAGTTCTAGGTTGGGGAGTAAATATGTCTCATTCCCAACATGAATCTCGTGAGATTTTTTACTATGTTTCAGTTTGTTTATTTGTAATGTGTAAAACTAGACATAAATGTGATTTGTATTGGAAAAACTCTTGATGTATCTTCATTCACTTTTTTTAGTCGTTAATTAAAATATATGGGTTGGGAATGTTGATAAATACAGCTACATGTATCTAATTCAAATCATGTGAAAGTGGAATCATGTGAAATTAATATCTAATGAATGGAGCTCTATACAACTTATAAGTGTTGTAATTTTAATGGGAACCAGTTTTTATGTAATTGTTGTAGAATAGAGTTTATCTAAAGATTTAAGTTAGGATGTATAGAATAACTAGGGTGATTGTACAAATAAATTCATTCATTAGAAAAGAAAATTTATTAGGGAGTCAATATAAATATTTAATAGATTGTTTAGAAATGTAACACCCCCAATTTGTGTGTTGAATTTTTAAAGTTAGACATTTGAATTTTAATCCTAAGGGGGGTGGACCCCAAGGGATGAGTATGGTGTGAATGTATTTGCATATTTTATTTGAGGAAATAAATAAAATGATTGTGCATTTTGACCAAGATGAGAATTAGAGATCACCTGCCAAATCCATGAGGATGGATAAGGCAACAAATCCCCAAAATCTTTCAAAAAAATCCTTGAAAGAAATTAATTTAGATTTGAGGACGAATCTAAATTTCCCCAATGAAGAAGAGTAGTTGGGAAGAGGTGAAAAAAGCTGGAAAAGCTGAGGAAAAGCTTAAAGCAACTTTAAAGAGTCCCAAAATGGGAAGCCTAGGCTAAACAGGAAAGAAAGCATCCTGCTATTCTGGACGCAGAATTAGAAACATGCTTTGGGGAAATATGAGCTTAAATAAGATGCTCCTAGGCAGATCAGAGGTTGATCTGTCCTAGGAGGTGATCTCAGCTCGGGGGTGAGTCCTGGGAGACAAAGAGGATTCTAAGGTTGGGAGGTTGGTCATTTGCAACAGTGGTATGTTCCTGAAATTTTCGTTCATTTGATGTATTATGGTATGAATTAGCTACATATAAAATGTAAGAGAATTTGTATGATTGATTTTTGTACTACATTTAACAGAATCCATCTTAAGGTATTCACCTTCCAGATTCTGTTTAGTTGTAGACCAGAAATCCATAGAGTAGAAACCACAGAAACTCTAAACCAAGTCGGTTTAAATCTGAGGTTACTTAGTCTCTACAGATAATTAAATCTTGTCTTGTTCCTGTAGATACAAATGTGATATTATAGGCTCATGTGTGTGCTAGAAAATATTTTAGCAGAACTGAATTTACATGGTCTAAATACAAATAGAAGAAAGTAAAACATTATAATATGAAATTCGAAATCTGCACTATAGAAAGAAAATTTCTAGTCTATAGGATTTTCATAACATTTATATTTCTAATTCTACTTTAATCCTTGAACCAAGTATCATAGTGGAAGATTAAATTTGTGACTAGGATCCTGTATGCAAGCACTAGCTAATACATATATGTATACATGAAATGGAGAATAGAATATCAAGGCCGCGAACCAAATTAATAACAATACATAGATATATATAAATGCATTAAAATTAAAACGTAAGTGCAGTGAGTTAAACGAAGGACTCATTGACAATCAACAATTGCAATAGAATATTATGGTGAGAATATATATATATTAATAAGGATTAAGAACTAACCCAAATAAATCCTTTTAACATCGACTAAAAATGAGCCATAGATATATATATGAACTATATATGGCAAGAAGGAGATATTGATACGAATCAGTTATGTTAAAATGAATTACATATAGCTACGGCCATTGGAATCCAGCGTATAGTCAAACCACACTATTGCGTGTAGATTATCACAAAACATAACTATATAAATGCCGAGAGCATGTATTTATATATGTCAATCTAAAATATACCGAGAGTAGGTATAATGTAACCGATATATATATATAACTAAATCAAAAAGGAAAACAAAAACATGAAGAACCTTCGGCGCTTAGGTAACGGAAGTAATACGATTTAATAACTGTAAGAACTATCTATGTGTAGGCGTGGCATCATAGTAGACGAGTGCGTAATAAGTTTAACTCTGCCTGTATAAAATTAAAACGATTCTTATGGTGGGACCCTGTAAGGCCGACTAGAGCAAAACAAAATGAAATCGTTATTCATTACAGTGATGGTAGAAAAATTATTTTAATGGGAAACCACCGAAGGGTCGGCTAACACATAAACAAAATAAAACGACAGCATTATTTAAGTCTGGGTCCTAGATCCCGCTCGGCATTTCTATATAATAGTAACATGATTCTTACTGTGTGACCCCGTAAGGTCGATTAGATCCAACTAAATGAAATTGTTATTTACTTCAGTGATAGCATGTGAATGATCATTACTGGGTAAACGCCATAGGATTGGCCAATGCAAAAACAAAAGAAAACGATAACCATTAATTAGTTCCACGACCGAGATCCGTTCGGCTCATCTCTGTAGAGGTGATATGGGCGACCTCGCATCCCACACCTGCGTAGACATGAAGGTCAGAAAAAAAAAGGGGGATGCATAAAATTATGCCGAATGGAACCAGTGAAATACGAAATATATTACAGGTCTGTTAGTGCCGAGATCAGTATTAATGAACGAGAAACAAGGGATAACAGATGTAGTTAGAAAGAAATTAACAATAAGGACGAAAATAAAAACGCCATGCCAGCCGCATTATTTCTAAATTCGAATAGATTTGCTTAGTCATTAACCGGAGCGAAAATAGGAAATGACATAAATATAATACCTGTCGTGCATTTCCTGAACTCAGAAAGAAAGTCACATGGTTAAATAAATGATTTGTCACTACAGCATTAGAAGCGCAGTCATGCTATAGGCGTTTCATCCATTAAATACACAGTGACATTATAATTATAAATATGCTGAGGGTAATAGTAACGCTCAGAACCCGGGTGTGCGCGCTGAGCCGTAACCTGCATGTCAATAGTGAGGCGAGTTCAAAATATACACATTGCACCTCAACTCGTATCATAAACATAATCTCTGGAAAACGAGAAATTGATAATACACAGCGACATGAATTTAAAGAAGTTGGTTACCATCGTAATCCCAAGGGAAGCTTGGGAACGAGCAGGGTCGTTGCACCAGAAGAAGACAGGACACGCACTGAACCAGAGGTCCTCCTGCATCAATGAGAACACGCAGGCACTTGACTATTAAACCCTGGTTTTGCTATTCCACAGAGAGCAATTAGAGCTGAACACAGGAAATGAAATAATAATGAACAGGGGGGGTTTAAAATGTGAACTGAAACCCTAACCCTAAATCTACAGTATCACACACAAAAGCGTGTTGCAGGTTTGGCATACAGATCATAGACTCAACCCTAATCCGCGTCGACCTCTAGTAGCGCGGAATCCCTAGAAGGGTTTTAGAAATCAGGATGAGTAGGTAAGACCAGTACCATCTCATAACAATGGATTTTCTCCAACTCTAAAGTCGTGCATCGAGCCGACGGAAAGTCTGCAAAGCTGTGTGTTCATCCTGCTGAAGTAAACCCTACTGAAGGCACGTATAGATGGGAGCACAGAGGAACAGGCCTATCTCTCCCAAGGTAGGCGAGGGTGAGTGCCAGACGTTAACCTTGCAGAGTTCCTCGCCTCCGCGTGGGACGCGTGTATTCTTCCGTTCATGAAAATTGATCTGAAACGATATGTGAAGTACAGAAGAAAGAGGAAAATGCAGACCGCCGCCGCCTCTGGTGCACAACCTGAACACTCCAACATATAATCGACCTTAGAAAATCCTTACGTGGCAAAAAGATGTGAAATCTTACCTCTGGCGGTCACACGCAAAATATTTTGGACAAGATCTGTCACGTCTCCCAGACCCAGCTTTCTACACATATAACATAACTCAGATATTCTCCGCTTTATGCGCCAGATAACATTGATAGTTTTTATACTGAATCACTTACAAATTCAGACTGTTATCCGGGGTTTAAATTCTTTTCAGTACTTATAGACAGCCATGGAATATAAGAATTTCCATGAGAATTTTTGGGCTTGCCCTCCCCTCTTCTCAGTCCATCTAGTAGACTTATATATCTATATATATATTACTTTGTATTTCTCAGGTTTTTCTTTTCAGAGTTTTGTCCAACTCTAGATGATTGCTAGGCCCTTCCTCAACTTTCCAGTTTGCAGGCCTTATAAAATTTTCAACATTTTAAAGTTGCAGCATCGAGGTATAGATGTATGCCTCCTCGCATACATCTATCTATACTCAGTTAACCTCCATTGCTCCAACTACTTTCCCAGCAGTTTATATGGACGGTAACCAGATGCTCTGTTCATTGTATTTTTACATATGCTTACAGTCTTCCCTCACACAAACTTTTATCACACACTAGATTGTTCAATAGGATTCCCCCCTTATTTTACTGTTACAAACATTCAACATGTGTGACACTCTGGTACAGATTCAACTGTTCCATGGGAAAACTAGGAAACAGATCCTCTTGCTTCAATCAAATGGAGGTAGAGAATACTGAACTGGATAGTTTAGAATTCCTAGTGTTATATCCTCGTCCTTAGTTAGGATTCAACTTCTGCTTTCATATGTTTACACTTACATTTAATAGAATAATTTAAATTCTAAATTTTACAATTCTTTCCATTGTAACACAGCTGACATCCTGAACCCCATACTGCTATCACATGGTTGTTGTTTCCTACTTTCTGTTATTGGTTACAAGGAATTTTGTGCCATCAGTATTGTTATGATAGGTTTAGTTGTTTGGTACTTGCTGTTCATGGGTACTGTTTTGTTAACATTTCCTGTTTATACACACAGAAATTAAATATTCCTTTAAAAGATAGCAAGCTATACCTATACATAGTTATTAGATTGTTGTTCAATTGATCTATCATCTCTAACCTCATTACTACAAGGTACTCATCCTTACAACCCAACCATTTGTCTCTGCTATCAATAGCTTTAGTCTGTAATTACCTGAGTTACTGAAAAATTAATCAATCTAACATTTGCATAATGCACCATAACATAACAATTCATAAATTGCATAATGAACCATAACATCACAATTCATAAATTGCATAATGAACCATAACATCAAATTTCATAAAACAGGGATATGTTTAATACAGACTTACAGAAATCTCCAAATTTATGCATGCACACCTCTACGATGACCAGTCCACCCAACCTTAGAGTTCGTTTATCTCCAGAACTCACCCCTGAGCTGAGATCCTCCAAGAACAGACTAACCTCAATCTGTTCTAGAGCAGCTTATTTAAGCTGTGCTTTCCCCAAAGCCTGTTTCCAATTCTGCGTCCAGAATTTCAGGATGCTTTATTCCTGTTTAGCCTGGGCTTCCCATTTTGGGACTCTTTAAAGCTGCTTTAAGCTTTTCCTCAGCTTTTCCAGCTTTTTCTCACCTCTTCCCAACTACTCCTCTTCATTGGGGAAATTTAGAATTTTCCTCAAAAATCTAAATTAGAAATAATTTCTTTCAAGGATTTTTGAAAGATTTTGGGGAAAGTCTTTTCCTTTTCCATCACCTCATGGATTAGGCATGTGATCTCACTTTCTCATCTGGTCATAGTGCATACACCATATTTTATTTATTTTTTCATAAATAAATAGTTAACCACATCCACACAATAATTATCCATTGGGGTCCACTCCCCTTTGGATTTATGTTCAAATGTCTCATTTGAAAAGCATAGAACTTGGGGGTGTTACATATTCCCCCTCTGAAAATAAACACCGTCCTCGGTGTTGACAGCTATCTACTTAGTTTATTTTGAACATAATTATGAATGTTGTTCCATCATCTTAGCTTCTCTGTTCCATGTAGCTCTTTCAGCAGTAAAGTGCTCCACTGCACCTTTACTCTAGCTACTGTTTAATTTCGTAATTCAATTTATTTTTTTTTCCCGCTTTCAGATTTGAAGCGACTCTGGAAGGAATTCCTCTTCTGGTTCCACCTGGACCACATTCCAATCAATAATGTGAGAAGCATCATGTACAAAAATTATATTTTTCCAACAAGGAGATATGAAACACATCATGAAATTTAATAAGCAATGGTAGGGCTAGTTTATAAGCCATTAGTTTCCCTCCTTTCCAACACCTTCCTCAGTGTTACACTTTAACGTTGATTTTTCAACTTTGACAAAGATTTCTTCTTCGTCCTGATTAGTTTCTAGCAGAGTACTCTTCTGCTTCCACTCTATTTACTGATGCCTTATGCAGTTGGTTTTCTTCCTACTTCTTTGCAAGAAGTCTGTCTGGAAGATCTTTTATTCTGGTTTCTCTGTCCACAATTCATACCAATGTAATTAATATCAGGTACATACAATTTATAATCCACAACAACATTCTGCATTTCAATAACTTAAGAAATTCAGTTATTAGTCAAACCGTTCAGGTTCATAATAGTTTAGTGCACTTTTAGTACACTACTTATCCTTTCTTGTTTTTTCAGTGAGATTCTTTCCTCACGCAACTTGGTCCAGTTCAACTTTTCTTGAGTTTCTAGGTGATTTATCTTCACCTTTTTTTTCTCCTTGGTTCCAGAGTGTACACTTTCCTGTTACACACTTGGCTAAACAATTTTACACTTTTCATTAGTACTCATAAATGAAAGAAAACAATTGTATCATATGCATGTTTATGCTTACCCTTTCTCAGTTCATAGCCGTACTTCCAGTATCTTATCATTGTTTTCTTTTGTTAGTCAATCAATTTAATTAGTAATAACTAGACTCGTTAATAATCTCTACAATTCAATCCTTACTTCCCACATGAAATTTTTGCCTCTAACCTCTTTTATGAATTGTATCCACTAGTTCAAAACTTACGTGAATAAATGTGGAGCTGATGGGTTTCCCCCACACCCAAGTCCAAATGTATCTCATCCTCTTTTCTCTCAGTTGGTAGCTGTATGATTTCCCACTATTTCCCTGTCTTGAATTTAAGACTCAGGAAAATTAATTTAAATAAAATTTACACCCACAAAATTTTATAGTATGAATACATGTAATTACTATCATTCATCACATTCACAAGTATGACTTCTTGATAATGTCAAAAATAAATTTGACACAATTTCCCCTTTTCCAAGGAATTATCATAATTTATACATTTAATTAATGGATTTGCATTACATTATTTAATATGCAATGGTCCACAATTACTAAACCAACTATTTAACTGTGTTTATAACTCGTATTTCAGCTTATCACTTCATTATTTTCCATGAACTAAAATAGGCTCATCACAAAATACTCTAGTCATGACTTAAATCATCTTGGAAGTTTTTCCACTGTCAATATATTTTTTTTCTTCATTATACTTTTAACACTTAATCTACCACTACTAGTGTTTATTACTCCTTTAATCATAGTTAGAGTAATAATATTTCGACCATATGGTAAAATATGTCCTTCCACTTCACTTACAACTTTTTAAGGGAAATTCACTTTTTAATATTCACTAGTGAATTTTTTTTTTTTTTCCTCTCCCTTAATCCCGTGGGTATAAAGTTTGAGTTTTTTCTAACTGAACTAAATTATCATGTATGAAGAGATTATATTCATACAACTCAACAGAGTTAACATTATAACATATAACAAGATCACCTATATTTATAATGTTAATTGTAGATTTAACTTATGTCCCACGTGCAATTTGTTCATTTTTTTCCCTTTCATTTCTCATGATAATTATTATTATTTTATATATATATATATATATATATATTTTTAATAGTTAATTAAGAATTTACAACTTATATTTAACATACCTCTATTAAATATAAATTGTCCTTTTTCTATTATCCACCTTTCTCTATATATTCCAAAATAAACTTTCCTTCTTCTTTTGTTCTAATAACTATGGTAACACATAGTATTATATAGCATCTTAGGAAACATATATCACCCCACAATTATTCATTTATATCTTTTCATGCTTCTAGTCGACTTGTCACCCCTCCAAATTTTTATTTTTATTTTTTTTCCTTAAAAACCCTGTGATCTGGAAGTAGGGTCAAGGGATAAGAAGATTTTTAATTTAGTTGTAAACACCACTTTATAAAATTTCCATTTTAACCATTCTTATGTCCAAAATCTATTTACAAAATTTAGATAACAATTATCTCATTGTGGACACCTTTAGATATATAAGTAGTGGCACTTTACTCTCTTTAATAACTTTAATAACTTACATATATATATATATATATATATATATATTTTTAATAACATATATATATATATAAAACAATAACATATATACATATATATATAGCTTTAATAACTTATATATATATATATATATAACTTCAATAGCTTATATATGTAAGTGGTGACGTAATAACCCACTTTAGACTTTCATATAGGTATATCGAAATTGAAATCAATAGTCCACGGTCAAAATGGAATATTACAAAATGGATTATTTTCGTTTCTTCACCACGTATCGATGCTACGTGTATTTTATATTTTAAATATTACAAATAAAATATTATATAAAGTAAACCACAAAATAACTTTACATTAGAGAAGAGCTCTAGCACTCATAGCGAGGGTAGAGTATTTTGTATTTAACTTAATCTTAAAACCTTGAAGCATATGTCCAAATCACGATATAGACGCAATCATATATGCAAACGATATATGGTAAAGAGGAAACATACATATGAAATCTGTATATATGAATATATATGTCCACAAAGGGGTTATCAATACGCATCCATGAAATATACATGATCCCTATCGCTAATGTAACGAAGCATAGGCAAATTAAGGTAATGCAAATTAGAATAATGCAAATTAAAATACTGCTTGGTGACTAATTAAAATACTATGACCGTAGCCTATAGTAAACGAATCCATCGGGCAGTAAGGAAAATTCTAAATCACTGTCGTTTGGGGATTTTTCCACGTTAAATTAAAACGAACAACGGTGAAGAGAAATATGATAACATGATGAGTCATCAACGGTTCTAACCACAATTATTACGCAATAGGGTTGAGACCTTTACCCGAGAATATGTTCGGCTCCGCATGGAAGTTTTTTTTTTTGTCACATCTACCAGCGTCGTGTATTTGTATGAGCACTATTCAAACAAACCCTAACCTGCTCGGGCTCCTCCTATTCGGTTTCGTGTTTTTTCAGTTATCGAAATTGTTTTGTTCACAGTTAACTTGTAAATAACGTTTTTCGTGTTATGGCGGTGTTGTGTGCAGGAAGACGAAAGAGTTGGTACAAGAGAAATCCGTCTTTTGGGATGGGACGGGTGCACGCGTCCCTCCCTCATTCGCCACCGGCTTACAGATTTTCGATTGATCTGCTTTTTGGTTCCGGCTCAGAACGGCAATTTCCCAAAACTGTACTATCCTTCCTGATCACGAAACTCCGATTCATCGCCAGGTGGAGGAAGGAATGAGGAGGGTTCTTTCGGTAGCTATACACTCATGAGTTCGCCGGAAATCTGCTGGTCCGGTACATTGAAACAATTTTAAATAATATTAAACTTACAGTCTGATATCATGGCTATCGCTCAGTTTGATTCTCAAAATCCTTCTTGGGATTTCGTAAAGCGCGGGGTCGCTGCAGGGTTAATGTATCCACCCTGGCACGTACGTATGTCGATTTGGTTCTAGGGTTTCCATTTCCCCTTATTAATCCTCTTTTACCACAAGATCCATCACGTTTCTTCTCGCCCCTGGCCTCTGGGTTTAGTTCTTTCAAGCTTTTTTTTTTTATTTTTGTGTATTCAGGTTGTTTTAACGGATGTGCATAGTGGGTTCGCGATCCACCGTCGGCAGACTGGAATCTCTCACGTCTGTGATTCTTATGAGGCATTGCATGTTTTTTAAGCAACCTGCGGTTTATTTTCCAGGTTTCTGCAGATTTCCTTCACGGCAGAAGGTCTCTTTGTTTGTTTCTCGTTTGATCATACAGCTCTCGGCGCTAACAGGCATGCAATATATAAATCGCATTTCACTGGTTCATCATGACATAATCGTAGGCGTGCACTATATTTTTTTCTCTGGACCTGTTGTTTAACAGTGTAGAGCAGCGCCCGGAATTAAATAATGATTTCGTTTTTCTTTTGGTTATGCCTTAGCCGACCCTTCGGCGGTTAACCATTAGTCATCATTTTAATACCCTCACTGAATGAATAACGATTTCATTTTTTTTTTCTTTGATGTAGTCGGCTGTACATGATCCCACCATAAGAGTCGTTTCACTATTATACCAACAGAGTTAACCTATTACTCACTCTTTCAGCTATGATGCCACGCCCACGCCTAGATAGTTATGACTGTTATGAAATTTCATTACTTTCGTTGCCTAAGTGCCGAAGGTTCTTCATATTTTGTTTTCTTTTGATTTAGTTATATACATATATCTGTGACAGTATACCTACTTTCGGTAAAATTTCGATTTTCATATCTGAACACATGCTCTCGTCATTTATATAGTTAAGTTTTGTGAAAATCGACAGGCAATAGTGTAGTCTGACCATGCGCGAGATTCCAATGGCCGTAGCCATATATTATTCCTTTTAACATAACTAATTCCTATTACTTTTTCCTTCTTGCCATATATAGTTCACATATATATAGCTATGGAAAATTTTGTTGTCGATGTTAAAATGGATTTATTTAGGTTAATGCTTAATCCTTATTAATATATATATATTCTCACAATACTACTCTATTGCAATTGTGATTGTTAATGAGTTTTTTTTCGTTTAATCCAATGCACCCACGTTTTTATTTCAATACATATATATATATCTATGTATTGTTAGTAATTTGGTTCGCTGCCTTGACCTTCTAGTCTCCATTTCATATATACCTATATGTGTTAGCTAGTGTTTGCATATAGGATCTTAGTCTTCTTACACTATGATACTTGGTGCAAGGATTAAAGTAGAGTTAGGAATATAAATGGCATGAAAATCCTATAAACTAGAAATTTTCTTGCTATAGAACAGATTTCGAATTTCATATTATAATGTTTTACTTCCTTCTCTTTGTATGTATACCATATAAATTCCATTCTGCTAAAATATTTGCTAACATATTTTTATAGCATACATATGAGCATACAACATCACATTTGTAGCTATAGGAACATATAGGTATAAGGAAATAAATATAAATTCATTTTTCTCTTTGCATGTTCCTTCCATACTACAGATCTTACCCTCACAATTGGAAGATTTCTAGTGAGAGGTTAAATTATGTAAGTATTTCAGCAATATTAACAAAATTTCGTGCACTCATTACTCCTGGAGTTTCTGTCCTTGGAATGCCTGTTTAATCTTGTCATAAGTTCCTTATTTCGTTGAAGTTGTACTATTACTATGCTTCATCTTGAAATATAATCTAGGATCTTAAAATGTTTAGATCATATATTGTTCATATATTCTCTTACCATTTGTTATATGGAAAAAAAAATGATACATTCATATGAAATTTCTGATGCTCAATAAAGCCAGCTAGATGATATATCAGTTAGGTACTACTGTTTTCTCTCTTGTTTTTCATCACAGTAAGGAACACTTAGTGTAGCAATTTAAAATGGAAAATCATCCTTCTATACTACTTGTAATCTTCATTCGACATATGGGATTAAATTATGCGTGTTCATGGTAGTACCATTTTCCCCTTTCCTCTCCATTAACTGCAGCATCGATCTTTTCTACTGTATTAAGATGGTTTCAGTATCTTAACTTTATGAACACTGAAATTTCTTTTACATAACGATGATAGTAGGACAATAGCTAAATATGTCATTGTAAACTTACAGATTTATTTTTATATTTTTTTTTTTCATCATGGATATATATAGTCCGAGTGAATAAACAATCATACTCTATTAGTTTACATCGAAATACTATTTTTCTGAGAGATATCGGTTTCCATTTTTAACCCTATTATAGGTTTAACCATTCTGGTATATGAGCTTCCTCATATTACTCCCATATCAATGTTTCTACTTCATCACAATCTGTTACATGTATACCTGAAAGTATACCTGAAAGTATATCCAAGATATTTGTATACTTGAAGAAATATTTTTAATATTCATAAAATTTATAACAGTTAACCATTTCTTTGTGAGCACATATCTTGCCCAATTTTTGAACTTTGGCTCCGATACCATTTGTCACGTCTCCCAGACCTAGCTTTCTACACATATAACATAACTCAGATATTCTCCGCTTTATGCGCCAGATAACATTGATAGTTTTTATACTGAATCACTTACAAATTCAGACTGTTATCCGGGGTTTAAATTCTTTTCAGTACTTATAGACAGCCATGGAATATAAGAATTTCCATGAGAATTTTTGGGCTTGCCCTCCCCTCTTCTCAGTCCATCTAGTAGACTTATATATTTATATATATATTACTTTGTATTTCTCAGGTTTTTCTTTTCAGAGTTTTGTCCAACTCTAGATGATTGCTAGGCCCTTCCTCAACTTTCCAGTTTGCAGGCCTTATAAAATTTTCAACATTTTAAAGTTGCAGCATCGAGGTATAGATGTATGCCTCCTCGCATACATCTATCTATACTCAGTTAACCTCCATTGCTCCAACTACTTTCCCAGCAGTTTATATGGACGGTAACCAGATGCTCTGTTCATTGTATTTTTACATATGCTTACAGTCTTCCCTCACACAAACTTTTATCACACACTAGATTTTTCAATAGGATTCCCCCCTTATTTTACTGTTACAAACATTCAACATGTGTGACACTCTGGTACAGATTCAACTGTTCCATGGGAAAACTAGGAAACAGATCCTCTTGCTTCAATCAAATGGAGGTAGAGAATACTGAACTGGATATTTTAGAATTCCTAGTGTTAGATCCTCGTCCTTAGTTAGGATTCAACTTCTGCTTTCATATGTTTACACTTACATTTAATAGAATAATTTAAATTCTAAATTTTACAATTCTTTCCATTGTAACACAGCTGACATACTGAACCCCATACTGCTATCACAGGGTTGTTGTTTCCTACTTTCTATTATTGGTCACAGGGAATTCTGTGCCATCAGTATTGTTATGATAGGTTTAGTTGTCTGGTACTTGCTGTTCATGGGTACTGTTTTGTTAACATTTTCTGTTTATACACACAGAAATTAAATATTCCTTTAAAAGATAGCAAGCTATACCTATACATAGTTATTAGATTTGTTGTTCAATTGATCTATCATCTTCTAACCTCATTACTACAAGGTACACATCCCTACAACCCAACCATTTGTCTCTGCTATCAATAGCTTTAGTTTGCAATTACCTGAGTTACTGAACAATTAATCAATCTAACATTTGCATAATGCACCATAACATAACAATTCATAAATTGCATAATGAACCATAACATCACAATTCATAAATTGCATAATGAACCATAACATCAAATTTCATAAAACAGGGATATGTTTAATACAGACTTACAGAAATCTCCAAATTTATGCATGCACACCTCTACTATGACCAGTCCTCCCAACCTTAGAGTTCGTTTATCTCCAGAACTCACCCCCGAGCTAAGATCCTCCAAGAACAGACTAACCTCAATCTGTTCTGGAGCAGCTTATTTAAGTTGTGCTTTCCGCAAAGCCTGTTTCCAATTCTGCGTCTAGAATTTCAGTATGCTTTATTCCTGTTTAGCCTAGGCTTCCCATTTTGGGACTCTTTAAAGCTGCTTTAAGCTTTTCCTCAGCTTTTCCAGCTTTTTCTCACCTCTTCCCAACTACTCCTCTTCATTGGGGAAATTTAGATTTTTCCTCAAAAATCTAAATTAGAAGTAATTTCTTTCAAGGATTTTTGAAAGATTTTGGGGAAAGTCTTTTCCCTTTTCCATCACCTCATGGATTAGGCATGTGATCTCACTTTCTCATCTGGTCATAGTGCATACACAATATTTTATTTATTTTTCATAAATAAATAGTTAACCACATCCACACAATAATTATCCATTGGGGTCCACTCCCCTTTGGATTTATGTTCAAATGTCTCATTTGAAAAGCATAGAACTTGTTATAATTCTAGAACATTTAATAGTTCACCATCGTCCACTTGGCAGAATCGTGGAGGCCAAGCCATGGATCGAGAGTAGCCGGGGTGAGTTAAGGTTTGCGTATCGCATTAATGGAGTTTAAATCCAAATTCAAGTCGATATGTCTGGCATCTGTGTGAGTATGGTGGCTGTACATCCCGTGTGTTGCGTTGGCACATTGACATGGACGCACCAGACCAACGAGTAGAGGGGTGTAGCAAACTACACAACTATTCCACTCTCAGTTATTCGTTATGATGCCTAACACGGTCACAAGTGACTGCGCAGTGATTCCCATAACAATTAAAATCTATTTTGACCATACGCCTTACGTGTACCTGGAGTTCAATTCGAAGTACAATATCTAAAGGCGATTGGAAATCTTATGTAACGTGATAGGTGTCACGTCACCCAGTGTATATGGGGGTAAATGCCAAACAATACTATGTCGATTCATATAAACTTGAAACAAAAATCATTTCCTTCAAGGCCATACCAAAACACATAGCGGAGAAATCCTAACTATGCATCGAAGGGTCGAACTTGTGGCTGACCCAAAAATAATTTGATTCCTATTTGATTTTATGTTCCATATAATTTACCATTTTATTTAACAAGTCGATAAATGAAATAGATGAACCTCAAGACCAAGGTGAAATTGCAAGGGTCTGCGAGAATGTGTAAGAGTCCAAGACATGAAAATTATGTTCACCCTTGAGATGAAATTAACATAAGGTAAGAAGTAAGAGCAGAGGATTTAATTGCGACAGTATATGATGATGACAAGCATAATGATAAAAAGGTGAAATGTCATAATAAGTCCATATTTACAAGTCGGAGTTCATGACGAAATTTTTTTTGTTGGGTGTGAAATTAGGAGGTGTGACATTCATTCATTTTTTTTTTTAAGGATTTAATTAAAATTGAATAGCTGTAAAAAATTGAGTAAGCCTATCTCTTGTTTATTGATGTAGCACAATTACCTTAAGCGAACTTATGCTACTATAATGCATGCCACCTTAAATCAATGTATTATAATAATTTTCTAGAAAAGAGGATGATATTATCACTATGTCTACTATTATATAAAAATTAAAATAACCATAATTATATTTCATTAGTGTGCATAATTCTACATTGAAAATTTACAAATTACAAATATAACCAAATATGATTATCATGGTAAAATACTTAATTAAAAATATATTCTAGAGAGAGGAAATACTATTGAAGACAGATAGAAAATGACCAAAAACTATGGTAGATACCTAGTGATATTATGTAGAAAAGAGATTCAAAACTAGTATCAACAGAGTGCACGAAGTCAAGGTTAATGAAACCTATTATATTTTATCATAATGAAACCTATTGTTATATTATATCATAATGAAACCTATTGTGATATTATGCTTGAATGGCGTCACCTAACTACAGAAGAGAGTTTAAGTATGACATTTTTGGGTTATTTTTATATTGAGGTATGAGAATAATTATGTTTTTTGCCAAAGCCTTTAAATATGTTTAAATTTTTTAAGTAGTACAGCAATATAATATTATTTCTCTTACATTCTCCTAGGTTATAAGTCAAAGCATCATAGTTACTAAAACTCATGAATTTTTTTTTCTCTCTAAATAACTAAAACACACAATTGTGCTACTCTTAATATTCAACTTCCACTATTGTTAAGACAACTTCCTCTAATTCTTATTGTTCCTCCATGAGTAAGCTAGCTACTAGGTAGGCTTGAACCATCATTAACAAGCTACTATGGTGTTACCTAATTGTATTTAAGAAAAATAAGTGGTGGAGTTGGTACAACGCCAAATTTTCTGTTGTGTACTACCATTCCCACTACCAGGTTCCCATCCTCCCCTAATAATTTAGACACATTTGTTGGCCTTATGATATGGTTTACCATTAGCTCAATTGATTATTTCTCATCCACCGTATAATTCTACATTCCATCCAACCTGTCACTTTGTAATCACATACCTCTTGTAAACCCACTCAAGTGTGTTCATCATACCTCGTTGAGGTTCCTTGACTACTACTCCTTATTAAGTTATATTTTATCATCAACCTTTGGTTTCAGAACCATTCTCTAGCCAACTCACCTTTCCTATTCAAATTCTCCCTATTATCCTATACCTTCCAATTTTGTGTTACAGATATGATCAAGTAATATTTTTTTTTTTTATGGGGATATGCATAATTTGATAAAACATAATATGTTTCTTTAACTTTGACTTCATGTGCACTCTGTTCATACTAGTTTTGAGTCTCTTTCCTAAATAATATCACTAGCTATCTACCATAGCTTTTTTTCATTTTCTATCTTTCTTCAATAGTATTTCCTTTCTCTAGAATAGATTTGTAATAAGTATTTTACATTGATAATCATATTAGGTTATGTTTGTAATTTGTACATTTTCAATGTAGAATTATGCACAATCATGAAATATAATTATGGTTATTTTTATTTTTATATAATAGTAGACATAGTGATAATATCATCCTCTTTTCTAGAAAATTATGATAATAAAATTATTTAAGGTGCGTGCATTATAGTAGCATAAGTTCGGTTAAGATAATTTTAGTATATCAATAACCAAGAGATAAGCTTACTCACTTTTGTACACCAATTCAATTTTCAATTTCTAGCATTCTCGGATTTAATTATAGTTTCCCACAACCACACTCTATAGTATTCATAAATCTAAAAGCTATGTTCTTGAGGAGAATATTCATAATACTAAAATAACATAAACAATACAATAACTAGACTTTCTTCTTTGTGAAACAAATGAATCTATATCAAATCTCTATGTATATTGTAATTTTATTATTATTCTCTTCAATTTTGGAAAATTTTGATGGGATTGATTTAACAACTAGTGGGTTCATTGCGCAGTTGTTAAAGGTTCTTTATTATTTATTTTAATATTACCATAATGATTCTAAACTTTTTGAGAGTCTTTATAATCTTATATTTTCGAATTTGTGATTTTGTTTGATGGCGGGGTTTCTATGTATTGAAGAATTGTGCCATTGAAGAATGACCATAATGATAATGATTTACTCATTTAAATTTGTAAACATGCATTATAAGAACTAACTCATATCATTAATATCATAATGTGGATTTTTATAATATTATATTTTTCAAATTGTGATTTATTTCATGATAAGTGTTTTATGAATTGAAGAATTGAAATTTTATATTTTTATAAGCTAATCAACTTGGAGTAAACAAAAGTATTATTTTGGGATTCAAAATTTTCTTTGCAGTAGAAACAAACTTGTTGACAATTTTGTAAGTTGTCTATTGATATGTTTTTCAATTCTTTTCCTTACAACTCAGAGGATGAGGAGTCATGTTTATTTATGCTGACTATATTTTTTAGATTCCAACATGAATATTATAATTATTAGAATCTTATGAACTCGATGAATGTTAAAAAAATGAAAGTTTTAAACATTTCATTTGAAGAAAGGCTTCCATGTATTTTATGCAGAAATAAAAAAACTAAAAGTAATGTTATGAAAAATAAAATCCAAAGTTTTGAATATCTATTTTTAAACCCTTAACCCCTAACCCCTAAAACCCTAATTCCCAACCCCTAGCCCATTTAACCCCTAAACCACTAAAACTCTAACCCATTGAACATCTAAACCCTAAGCATATAAACCCTTAAACCCCTAAGGTGGAGGCATGAAAGACAATAAATTGGTGTTCATAATTGTGTATGAGACCTCCACTATTAAGTAAACAAAGAAAGCTTAATCATATTTTTAAATTTTAATTCATCCTTGTAATATACCTCTGTTGTGGGGATGTTATTATAAATTTTGATACTTAGGAATAAATAAATAACAGTGATTTATATGTTTGCGAATGTGACACTTAGGAATGGGATACTTGCCAAGATAAAAGAAATTAATCTCATGCTTGGATAATGATTTATGGTAATAATTCTAGAAAGAAATTCAAGATAAGATTAATGGATGAGAGATAAATATCCATTACGATCCTTAGCTAGATAAATATGCTAAGTGAGGGAAACTATAACAGTGTCCCTGGACAGAAATGAGCGATTTTATGGGAAAAAACATAAAAACACTCTAGGAAAGAAAGGCATGATTTTATGGAAAAACTTAGGAAGGTGGATTAAGTTGCTCTACAAAAAAGAGGAAGGTAGCATAATTCTACATTGAAAATTTACAAATTAAAAATATAACCAAATATGATTATCATTGTAAAATACTTAATTAAAAATATATTCTAGAGAGAGGAAATGCTATTGAAGACAGATAGAAAATAACCAAAAACTATGGTAGATACCTAGTGATATTATGTAGAAAAGAGATTCAAAACTAGTATCAACAGAGTGCACGAAGTCAAAGTTAATGAAACCTATTATATTATATCATAATGAAACCTATTGTTATATTATATCATAAGGAAACCTATTGTTATATTATATCATAATGAAACCTATTGTGATATTCTGCTTGAATGGCATCACCTAACTACAGAAGAGAGTTTAAGTATGACATTTTTGGCTTATTTTTATATCGAGGTATGAGAATCATTATGGTTTTTGGCAAAGCCTTTAAATATGACTAAATTTTTTAAGTAGTACAACAATCTAATATTATTTCTCTTACATGCTCCTCGGTTATAATTCAAGGCATCATAGTTACTAAAACTCATGATTTTTTTTTCTCTCTAAATAGCTAAAACACAAAATTGTGCTACTCTTGATATTCAACTTCCACGATTGTTAATACAACTTACTCTAATTATTATTGTTCCTCCATGAGTAAGCTAGCTACTAGGTGGGCTTGAACCATCATTAACAAGCTACTATGGTGTTACCTAACTGTATTTAAGAAAAATAAGTGGTGGAGTTGGTACAACGCCAACTTTTCTATTGTGTACTACCATTCCCACTACTAGGTTCCCATCCTCCCCTAATAATTTGGACACATTTGTTGGCCTTATGATATGGTTTACCATTAGCTCAATTGATTATTTCTCATCCACCGTATAATTCTACATTCCATCCAACCGTATCATCAACCTTTGGTTTCAGAACCATTCTCTAGCCAACTCACCTTTCCCATTCAAATTCTCCCTATTATCCTATACCTTCTAATTTTGTGTTCCAGATACGATAAAGTAATATATTTTTTTTTTTATGGGGATATGCATAATTTGATATAACACAATACGTTTCTTTAACTTTGACTTCGTGTGCACTCTGTTCATACTAGTTTTGAGTCTCTTTCCTAAATAATATCACTAGCTATCTACCATAGTTTATTTTCATTTTCTATCTGTCTTCAATAGTATTTCCTTTCTCTAGAATAGATTTGTAATAATGATTTTACATTGATAATCATATGAGGTTATGTTTGTAATTTTCAAATTTTGAATGTAGAATTATGCACAATCATGAAATATAATTATGGTTATTTTTATTTTTATATAATAGTAGACATAGTGATAATATCATCCTCTTTTACAGCAAATTATGATAATACACTGATTTAAGGTGGCATGCATTATAGTAGCATAAGTTTGATTAAGATAATTTTAGTATATCAATAACCAAGAGATAAGCTTACTCACTTTTGTACACCAATTCAATTTTCAATTTCTAGCATTCTCGGATTTAATTATAGTTTCCCACAACCACACTCTATAGTATTCATAAATCTAAAACCTATGTTCTTGAGGAGAATATTCGTGAGACTAAAATAACATAAAAAATACAATAAATAGACTTTCTTCTTTGTGAAACAAATGAATCTATACCAAGGCTCCTTGGAAGAGATGAGTAGAAAGATACTTGTTGTAATTAAGTTTTCTTTCTAAACAATCCATTAAATATTTATATTCACTCCCTAATAAATTTTCTTTTCTAATGAATGAGTTTATTTGTACAGTCACCCTAGTTATTCTAGACATCCTAACTTAAATATCTAGATAAACTCTATTCTACAACAATTACATAAAAACTGGTTCCCATCAAAATTACAACACATATAAGTTGTATAAAGCTCAATTCATTAGATATTAATTTCACATTATTTCACTTTCACATGATTTGAATTTGATAAATGTAACTATATTTATCAACATTCCCAACCCATATATTTTAATTACCGAATAAAAAAAGTGAAAGAAGATAGATCAAGAGTTTTTCCAATAAAAATCACATTTATGTCTAGTTTTACACATTACAAATAAACAAATTGAAACATAGTAAAAAATCTCACGAGATTCATGTTGGGAATGAGACATATTTACTCCCCAACCTAGAACTTACTTCCTCGAGTTCACCCCCTTACCAAGCAACATAGAACTTAGCTCCTCAGCATGACCCAGAGTTGAGAATTTTCTTGCTATCCATCAACTACCTCTGTTAATGGCTACCCTTGGTTTTTAATACCTTTTTCATGATAAGGTTTCCTTTAGCAACATCCCTCTTTTGTGTAGAGCTACTTAATCCACCTTCCTAGGTTTTTTCATAAAATCATGCCTTTCTCTCCTAGAGTGCTTTTATGTTTTTTCCCATAAAAGCTCTCATTTCTCTCCGGAAACACTTTTATAGTTTCCCCAACTTAGCTTATTTATCTATCTAACAAGTTTATTGGATATTTATCTCTCATCCATTAAGCTTATCTTGAATTTCTTTGGAATTATTACCATAAATTATACAAGTATGAGATTAATTTATTTTATTTTGGCAAGAATCGCATTCCTAAGTGTCACATTCCCAAACATATAAATCAAATTTATTTTTTTATTCCTAAGTATTCGAATTTATAATATCATCCCCAAAACCTAGGGATATTACAACGATGAATTAAAAATTAAAAATATGATTAAGATTTCCTTGTTTACTTGATAGTGGAGGTCTCATATTCAATTATCAACACCAGTTTATTGTCTTTCATTCCTCCACCTTACTACTAGAATATTATTATTGTTATTTTAATCCCTAACCCCTAACCCCTAAAATCCTTAACTACTACATCCCCTAACCCATAAGCGTTTAAACACCTAACCCATTTAACCCGCTAAACTAAGCGTCTAACCCCTTCAACCCTAATTCACAACCCCTAACACACTTAACCCCTTATACCCCTAAACCTTGAACTCATTAACCCCCTAAACCCTAAATTTGTAAACCCTTAACCCCTGACCCATTTAACCCCCTAAACCCCTAAATCTCTAACCCATTGAACATCTAAACCCTTAAACCCCTAAACCAGAAACACCTAAAGGCATAACCCCTTAACCCTTAAACTCGTCAATATTTAACGCTTAATCCATTAACCCCTCACCCCTAAACCCTAAAATCCTTAACTGCTAAATCCCATATCCCCTAAGCCCTAATCCCTAATACCTTAACCACTAACTCATTATTCAACTAACCCCTAATTGCACCTAAATCCCCTAGCCCCTAAGCCCATGAAACCCTATTCCTTAAGCCTTTGATACCTAATCCCTTAACCACTACCTCATTATTCCCCTAACCTGTAAATTCTCCTAAATCCCCTAACCCCTAACCCCCCAATCCATAACCCGTTAACAACAAACTCATTATTCCCATAACACCGAGTTAATGATATTTTGTGTAAAGTTTACAACTCCATGTACAAGAGGATACACAACCCATTGGGTTCCACATAAGTTTCATGTTGTTGACAAATTATGGATGGACTTGCATAAATAACAATTGAAAGACTTCCATAATAAGCTCATACCACTTTCATACGATCCTCACACCATCACCAAGGCTATCTGTGATAATTCTTTTGAGGATAATCATAGGATGACTTATATTACTTCAAACGTATTTGTTAGGATGATTTATGCTTGATGGGGTGCATGTATAGAAAGAGTTCGTTTAAGAGAATAGAAAAGATGATTGCACCACAACTCACATAAGTAATTGTGATATTCTACTTGAATGGTGTCACTTGATTACATAATAGAGTTTAAGTATGAAATTTTTGGGTTATTTTTATATCAAGGTATGAGAATCATCATGTTTTTTTCCAAACCCTTTGAATATGATTAAATTTTTTAAATAGTACATCAATCTAGTCTTATTTCTCTTACATGCTCCTAGGTTATAATTCAAAGCATCATAGGTACTAAAACTCATGAAACTTTTGTTTTTTTCTCTAAATAACTAAAACTCACAATTGTGCTACTCTTAATATTCAACTTCCACTATTTTTAAGACAACTTCCTCTAATTCTTATTGTTCCTCCATGAGTAAGCTAGCTACTTGTAGGCTTGAACCATAATTAACAAGCTACTATGGTGTTACCTAATTGTATTTAAGAAAAATAAGTGGTGGAGTTGGTACAACGCCAACTTTTCTATTGTGTACTACCATTCCCACTACCAGGTTCCCATCCTCCCCTAATAATTTTGACACATTTGTTGGCCTTGTGATATGGTTTACCATTAGCTCAATTGATTATTTCTCATCCACAGTATAATTCTACATTCCATCCAACCTGTCACTTTGTAACCTCTTGTAAACCCACTCAAGTGTGTTCATCATACCTCGTTGAGGTTCCTTGACTACTACTCCTTATTAAGTTATATTTTATCATCAACCTTTGGTTTCAGAACCATTCTCTAACCAACTCACCTTTCTCATACATATTCTCCCTATTATCATATCCCTTCTAATTTTGTGTTCCAGATGATCAGGTAATATTGTTTTTATGGGGATATGCATAATTTGGTATAACATAATAAGTTTCTTTAACTTTCACTTAGTGTGCACTCTGTTGATACTAGTTTTGAGTCTCTTTCCTACATAATATCACTAGCTATCTACCATAGTTTTTTTTCATTTTCTATTTGTCTTCAACAGTATTTCCTCTCTGTATAATAGATTTTTAATTAAGTATTTTACATTGATAATCATATTAGGTTATGTTTGTAATTTTTAAATTTTCAATGTAGAATTATGCACAATCATGAAATATAATTATGGTTATTTTTTTAATTTTTATATAGTAGTAGACATAGTGATAATATCATCCTCTTTTCACCCAAATTATGATAATACATTGATTTAAGGTGGCATGCATTATAGTTGAATAAGTTTGCTTAAGATAATTTTGGTGCATCAATAACCAAGAGATAAGCTTACTCACGTTTGTACACCGATTCATTTTTCAATTTCTAGCATTCTTGGATTTAATTATAGTTTCCCACAACCACACTCTATAGTAATCATAAATCTAAAACCTATGTTCCTGAGGAGAATATTCATGGGACTAACAATACAATAACTAGACTTTCTTCTTTGTGAAACAAATGAATCTATACCAAGGCTCCTTGGAAGAGATGAGTAGAACGATACTTGTTATAATTAAGTTTTCTTTCTAAAAAATCCATTAAATATTTATATTCACTCCCTAATAAATTTTATTTTCTAATGAATGAATTTATTTGTACAGTCACCCTAGTTATTCTAGAGATCCTAACTTAAATCTCTAGATAAACTCTATTCTACAACAATTACATAAAAACTGGTTCCCATCAAAATTACAACACATATAAGTTGTATAGAGCTCCATTCATCAATATTACTTTCACATGATTTGAATTTGATACATGTAACTATATTTATCAACATTCCCAACTCATATATTTTTATTAATGGCTAAAAAAAGTGAATGAAGATATATCAAGAGGTTTTCCAATAAAAATCACATTTATGTCTAGTTTTACACATTACAAATAAACAAATTGAAACAGAGTCAACAATCTAAGGAGATTGGAATGAGACATATTTAGTCCCCAACCTAGAACTTACTTCCTCGAGTTCACCCCCTTACCACCCAACATAGAACTTATTTACTTAACTTGACCTAGAGTTGAGAATTTTCTTGCTATCCATCAACTACCTATGTTAATGGATACCCTTGGTATTTAATACCTTTTTTCATGATAAGGTTTCCTTTAGCAACTTCCCTCTTTTTTGTAGAGCTACTTAATCCACTTTCCTAGGTTTTTCCATAAAATCATGCCTTTCTCGCCTACAGTGATTTTATGTTTTTATCCCATAAAAGCTCTCATTTTTCTCCGTCAACACTTTTATAGTTTCCCCCACTTGGCATATTTATCTAGCTAATCACATTCCTAACTGTCACATTCTCAAACATATAAATCACCTTTATTTGTTTATTCTTAAGTATTCAAATTTATAATAACATCCCAACAACCTAGGCATATTACAACCATGAATTAAAGATTAAAAATATGATTAAGTTTTCCTTGTTTACTTAATAGTGGAGGTCTCATACACAATTATCATCACCAATTTATTTTCTTTCATGCCTCCACCTTACTACTAGAATATTATTATTGTTATTTTAATATAATTTTTTGAATTAAAATTTTTATTAGGGAAGATAATTCTTTTTTCAATCTTAATTATTATTTTGTTTCTTGAAATACAATTTAAATAATATTTTTTTAAATTAATGATAATTAACTAATGTATTTGGGGCTAATATCTTTAGTGATGCCTAGCTTGGTGGTTCAAATATTTTAATTAACCTCTCTCTTCCTTGTAAAGATTAAATTTTATTTTTATTTTTAATAAAGGCTATAAATTTTTTTTAATTTAAATAACTTTATTATTCAAATATTTGTTAAATTTTCATACTTTTTAAAAATAAATTTATTATTCAATTTGTTTTGAATTTTAGTAGAGATTAAGAAGTTTGTACCAAAAAAAATATAGTAATAATGTAATTATAAATTCAAATACTAGACACCAGATTATTATAAAAAAAATATAATAATAATGTAATTATAAAGTGAAATACTAAATTGGTGTTTAGGACCAGTTATTTGTGAGATAAAAATGATCTGATTGTTAAAACCACACTTTAACCCAACATAATGAGGTACCAAAGTAAATTTCGAATCAGAGGTACCTAAGTAAATGTACCGCTTGCTGGACATTTATGAGACCATTTTATCCATAGATGATTACTGTATATGAAAGTCTATAATTTATAATTTCTCATTTTTCAAATGTGTGCAAGTATCGTTCTATTTTCCAGTTTTCTTCTCATTTTATTTTATATCTAGTTACAACTCATATATATACCTGTGCACATGGTAATAAATGTATTTAAAGGCTGGTTATGGGATTTGAACCCATTCCATTTTCTTTTCTGTTGCTAAATGGAAATAGTGGTTATATGAAGGTGTTGTACATACAGTTTGAAATAGTTTAACTCTTTACCCCTGTAGTTCTCAATTGCTTACTCGTAATTATTACCTTATATGTAATTAGTCCCTGCAATATGATATTAGAGTGGTTATGAGGAGACCATGGTTTCTATTTCATGTTGTTTATAAATAGGTACACCTTTCCTCCCCTAGGTCAAATGAGTCATGCACAACCTGGATTATTTGAACTATTAAATGTTCTGGAATTATAACAAAATTTCTTGGTTGAACTTGAGATCAGTTTATTGATTCTCTCCCTCTGTGTTTTTCATAATCATTATAAGTCTAAATTTATATCCTGCTATGGTTCTTATATACTATAGTGAATTTCATTTCTCTCTAGGGTAGCTGTAAATAAAATTATTCTAGGAAACAGAAGCAGATTAAAAACAACTTCACAATGTTTCCTGAAAGAACAAGGTTTCCTCAGATTTAACCCAACCCTGGGTTTAAACATTCTGTGGAATTCCACTTTACAATATTTTTCTCTACAACTATACAGGATGACCAGGTTACTGCCTGGTGACTACATTTTGTTAAATGTAGACTAATAATATGAACTAACTTAGAAATAAATTTTGTTTTTATATGTAGCCAATTCATACTATAACAAACAATAAGACAAAATTTCTAAGAGACATACCAATTGTGCAGTAGACCAACCTCCCAACCTTAGAGTTCTTCTGTCTCCCAGAACTCACCCCCGAGCTGAGATCACCTCCTATAGCAGATTAACCTCTAATATGTACAAGAGCAGCTTATTTAAGCTATTGTTCCCCAAAGCATGTTTCTAATTCTGCGTCCAGAATCTCAGGATGCTTTTCTTCTTGTTTGCCTAGGCTTCCCACTTACGGATTCTTTAAAGCTGCTTTATGCTTTTCCTTAGCTTTCCAGCTTTTTACCTCTTCCCAACTACTTTCCTCATCATTGGAGAAATTCAGATTTTTTCCTCAAAATCTAATTTTAAAACTTACTATCTTCCAAGGATTTTTTTGAAAGATTGTGGGGAAATATTTGCCTCATCCATCCTCAGATTTAGCAAGTGATCTCATCATCTCATTTTTGGTCAATTTGCACCACAATAATTTATTCATTTCCTCAATCAAATGTTTAATTACATTCACAAATATAATTATCCTTTGGGGTCCACTCCCCTTAGGATGTAAAGTTCAAGTATCTAACTTTAAAATGCAATGACATAAATTTGGGGTGTTACATATTCCCCCTCTGAAAATAAACACTGTCCTCGGTGTTATTATTCAACAACTAGAGTTTATTTGCAAATAAAAATGGATATTTTTCCATCATTTCAGTCTCTCGTTCCCAGGTAGCTTCTTCAGTAGTAAAGTGCTTCCACTGCACCTTCACTCTGGCTACTGTTCGACTTCTCAATTCAATTTCTTCCCGCTCCAATATTTGAAGCGGTTCTGGCAGAAACTCCCCTTCTGGTTCCACCTGTACAACATTCCAATCAACTATGTGAGAAGCATCATGCACATATCTTTTTAGCAATGAAACATGAAATACCTCATGGACTCTAACATGGGGTGGTAAGGCCAGCTTGTAAGCCACTGGTCCCACCCTTTCTAATATTTCAAAGGGACCACAATATCGAGGGGACAATTTAGCACAACTTCCAGCATAAAGGGTGCTCTTTTTGGGTTTAATACGCAGATATACATGCTCCCAAACTTTAAATTCTCTATGCACTCTTTTCTTATCTGCATAACTCTTTTGGCGATCCTGTGCTGTCTTGATGTTCTTTTGTACCTGCTTGACAATTCCTTCCATTTCTTGTAAGGCATCGGGTCCCAACATCAGTTTGTCTTCTGGCTGACTCCAGCCCAAAGGGGTACGACACTTCCTCCCATACAGTGCCTCAAACGGACTCATTTTAATGGAGGATTGGTAGCTGTTATTATAGGCAAATTCAGCTAAATGTAAGAAATCTTCCCACTTTGAGGGTCTATCCATCACATACATTCTCAACATGTCCTCCAAAATTTGATTAGTTCTTTCCGTTTGACCATCAGTCTGAGGGTGGTAGGCGGTGCTAAAATTTAATTTAGTGCCCATTCCTCCAAATAACCCCTTCCAAAAGGCTGATGTAAACTTAGCATCCCTATCAGACACAATCACCTTAGGAACTCCATGGAGCCTTACTATCTCCTTCAGAAACACATTCGCTACTTGAGCTGTTCCAAAGGTAGATTTCACTGGTATAAAGTGAGCAGCTTTGGTTAGAGTGTCTACCACTACGATTACCGAATCATGCTAGTATCTGGTTTTCGGTAATCCGGTAATGAAGTCCATGGAAACGGTGTCCCACTTCCATTCTGCAATGGGCAAAGGATTCAGAAGACCAGCAGGATGCTGATGTTCCACCTTAACTAATTGACATTCCATGCACCTACTTAAATATTCTGCTACCTCTCTCTTCATTCCTTCCCAGAACAGCTTCTTTTTCAGGGCAGTTAACATTTTCTGATACCCCGGATGGCCTGCATAGGGTTGTTTGTGGTACTCATCCAAAATTTCTCTTTTTAAAGACTCTACATTGGGAATATACAATCTGTTCTTATAATAAATCAGCCCTTTTTGGTTTTGGGAAAAGTAAGTTTTCTCCTTTTTCTGTAATTTCACCAAAAGTGTTTCATAAATTGGGTCTTGGTTGGAAGCCTTACTCACCATCTCTTCCACATCTATCTGAGCACTACTTCCAATATTATTGATATGCTGACAAGAATTTCTGCTCAATGCATCAGCAACTTTATTCTCCTTTCCTCTAATATGTTTTATATCCATGTCAAACTCACTTAAAAAGGACAGCCATATGGCTTGTCTGGCATTCAATTCAGTTTGAGAAAAGAAATATTTGAGGCTAATATGATCAGTCATCAATGTAAATCTTTTCCCAAGAAGGTAGTGCCGCCACATTTTTAAAGCATGAATAACAGCTGCAAATTCTAAATCATAGGCACTATAATTCTGTTCATGTATCTTCAGTTTCCGGGACTCGTAGGCAATCACAGAATTTTCTTGCAACATAACTCCTCCCAATCCTTCTCTACATGCATCTGTACATACCACAAATTCCTTATCAGGATCTGCAATCTTCAATATAGGGGCTGTGGTAAGTTTCAGCTTTAATTGGTTAAAACTGTTTTGGCATTCTTCAGTCCATACAAACTTGACACCTTTTCGATGTAGGGAAGTGATGGGATGTGCTATGGCAGAAAATCTCTCCACAAATCTGCGATAATAGCCGGCAATCCCCATAAATGAGCTAACTGCTGAAACATCAGAGGGTACTGGCCATTCTTTTATAGCCTTTATCTTTTCCGGATCAACAGAAAGGCCTTGTTCAGAAATAATATGACCCAAGTATTAGATCTTGTCCTTATAGAACTCACATTTGCTAAATTTAGCGTATAGGTGATTTTCCTTTAGAGTTTGCAATACTACCCTCAGGTGTTCTTTGTGTTCCTCTTCACTGTTTGAGTAAACTAAAATATCATCTATGAACACAAGGACAAATTTATCCAAATACTTGTTTAACACACTGTTCATTAGGCACATGAATGTGGCAGGGGCATTTGTCAAACCAAAAGGTAGAACTACAAATTCGTAGTGGCCATACCTGGTTCTAAAGGCTGTTTTGCTGATGTCTTCCTCTTTAATTCTGAGCTGGTGGTAACCAGTTCTTAAGTCAATTTTGGAGAATACTGAAGCTCCTCTCACCTGATCAAAAAGATCATCAATTCTAGGCAAAGGATACCTATTTTTAATGGTCAACTTATTCAGTTTCCTATAATCAATGCACATCCTGAAAGTTCCATCTTTCTTTTTCATGAACACCACTAGTGCTCCCCAAGGAGACACACTTGGTCTTATATACCCTTTGTCTAGCAGTTCTTGCAGTTTGCATTTTCAATTCTATAAGTTCAGGAGGACTCATTCGATAAGGTGCTCGTGAAACAGGTGTTGCTCCTGGCACCAGATCGATTGAGAAATCAATCTCTCTTTTGGGGGGAAGATGAGGGATTTCCTTTGGAAAAACTTCCTTGAATTCTCTTATTACTGGTACAGTATCCAGTAATTCTTCTTCAGTTTTCTGTTCTGTCTCTTCCACATGCACTGCATAAACCTGATATCCCTTCCTAGCTATTCTTTTCAATTGTAAGGCTGAAATTTGTCTGACAGAAATTGGTTTTGGTTTCCCTTTAAGAATGAAAGGTTTCCCTTCCTCATCTACACAGTGCAAGGTCTTATCCCAGCAATTCATCAAAGCTTTCTTCTTTTCCAGCCAGTCCATTCCTATCAATAAATCATATGACCCTAAGGGTAAAATGTTCAAATTTACTTCTGTTCTAAACTCATTTAATTGGATTTCTGTTCTGGGCAGTTTATGGGTTACCTTTCTTTTTGTTCCAGTGGCCAGCTGTACCAACCATGACTGTTGAAATTTTTCAGTTTTTAAGTTACATTTTTCTACAATCTTTGGACTAATGTAACTCAAAGAAGCACCTGGATCAATCAGAATAGAAACAGGTAGGTCAGAGATCTTACCCTCCATTTCCACCATGGTTGCTTGAAGCTCTGCTTGCCGATTCTCCAGGGCTACACTGATAGTTGGTATGTTTCTGGCTATATCATTTACTGTTGTCGCTTCCCGATCCCTCATGAGCATATGAACATTTCTATGGGGCCAGTCCCTCAAAAGATGGGGTTCTCCACAGCCCCAACATTTCAAGGGCTCCTTCATTCTGACTGTTCCCTCCTTTTTACTGTCTCCCTCTATTGGTTTTGATGCCACTTGAGACTGTGCAGTTTGACTTTCCTTGGGTTTTCCAAATCTTTTCCGCTGATGATCTCTGCCAAAATTCTTCAAATAGGCTGGTTTCAGTTTTCTCCCTTTGAATTCATTCTTATTTACCCAACTTTTTCCTTGATCAGTTTTTCCTTTGAACTGTTGATAACACAATCTAGCCTTTCTAACAGCTTCGTCCATTTTTTTTGGGTTGTCAAACTCAATTTTCTCTTTGTATACCATAGGCAAACAATTCAGAAACCTCTGTACCTTTGCCTTTTCTTCCCTTATGTAAGGTACATATCTTAATAGATTGGTAAATTTAGTGACAAACTCATCGATAGTGAGTTGTCCCAATCTAAGCTCATGAAATTCTTTTGCTTTGTCATCATAGTACCGTTCATTCAAGTAGCGATTCTTGAATTTAGCCTGGAAATCTTCCCAAGTGACTGTCTTTTCATCTATGGCATGCACCATCTTGGTCTCCTCCCACCACAAGGTAGCCTTACCTTGTAGCTGGTAGACAGCTAATCTGGCCCTCAGATTGCTTTCATATTCATAAACCTGGAAATACTTAATCATATTCAGCAACCAGGCTTCTGCATCCTCCTCCTTTTCTCCATCATAGGAGGGAGGTTTGATTTTTCGGAATTCCCCCTGTAATTCCTTTTGATGCTTATTCTGATGTCGAATAGCATATTCCTCATCAGATTCATCAGTTTTCCTCTTCCCGGAACCTTCGCCTTCTTGGCTGTTCCGTGAGGTTAATTCTCTGATGAGCCTTTCCTGCTCCTCACTGGCTAATGACAATCTGTCATTCTGGCTTTTTATCTCAGCCAATTCTTGTTGCAATTTCTACAACATAGCCATCATGGCCGCATTGGGATCTAGCTCACCCTGCAGATCTACATAAATTCCACCACCTTCTTCCATTCTATCACCTCACTGTACACTACATAGCGCAGGTCAGTGAACAGAAAAAAAACAAAACAACAGAAACAGAACAAAACTTTTGCTACAGTAATAAAAATACACAATGAGTACACAGCAATTGTGAGCACAAAGTCACCAGCCCAGTTTTATAACTTGGGCTCTAATACCATTTGTCACACCTCCAAATTTCACACCCAACAAAAAAAATTTCGTCATGAACTCAGAGTTGTAAGTAGGGATGTATTATGACATTTCACCTTTTTATCATGATGCTTGTCATCATCATATACTGTCGCAATTAAATCCTCTACTCCTACTTCTTACCTTATGTTAATTGCATCTCAAGGGTGAACATATTTTTCATGTCTTGGACCCTTACACATTCTCGCATACCCTTGCAAATTCACCTTGGTCTTAAGGGTCATCTATTTCATTTATCGAATTGTTGAATAGAATGGTAAATTATAGGGCACGTATAATCAAACATAAATCAAATGATCTTTGGGTCAACCACAAGTTCGACCCTTCGACACATAGTTACGATTACTCCGCTATGTGTTTTGGTATAGCCTTGAGGGAAATGATTTTGGTTTTTCTATGTTCATATGATTCGACATAGTATGGGGAATTGAATTGATTTTCATACGTTTGGCATTAGCCTCTATTTACGCTGGTTGACATGACACACATCACGTTACATGGATTTCCAATCAACTTCAGATATTGTACTGTGGATTGAAATCAATATACACGTAAGGCGTATGATCAAAATAGATTTTAGTTATTATGTGTATCACCGCGTGGTCACTTGTGTCCACATCAATCGTTATAATGAAGAACTGAGAGTGGAATAGTTTGTGTAATTTGCCATACCCCTCCCCTCGCTTGTCTAGTGCGTCCACGTCGACGTTCTAGCTCGACACACGGGATGTACAGCAACCATGCCAACACAGGTACCGGACATATCGACTTGAATTCGGATTGATACTCCATTAATGCGATACGCTGATCTTAAGTCACCCCTGCTACTCTCGATCTGTGGCTTGGCTTCCACGATTCTGCCAAGTGGACGATGGTGATCGCTTGTGGTTAGGGTTAAGGTGGTCATCCAAGAGTTATATAAGTCTTTTGGATAGAGCTGAGTCGGGTTTTTTGCATTCTTCAACTCGTTGTGCACCTCTGCGTCTGCCTATTTTTTTTTTCATTCGGCCGAGGGTTTGTGAGTTCTCTGTTGCAGAGAAAACAATGGCGCTTTATTTTTATCCACCAGATCTTAGGTAATTACCTCAGCGTTAAGTTTAACTTTATTGCATGCTTAAATGATTCAGGACGTTGTTCAACTCTGGTCATGCGCTGGCTCTGCGTATGCATTCAATCCTTAGTAAAGGATATGCCTCTTATTTCAGGCTACACGTCACATACTCTCAGCGCTAATTGTGATTGAGTTTCGTTTTCAGGGTTATCATCAACCGTACTCCTGCGGGTTCATAGGATGATACTCATGCGTGTTATGCCTCTGGTGTAGTGGCTTCGCATCCCATCGAACAGACGTCTACCCTATCGTGGATTTTCATGAGGTAATTCCTTGAGATTCTCGCCTCTGTTTTAAATTGCAACTTCCTCCTTATTCTGAAGATATTGCGTGTTAATCCCTCTCGGTATAAAAAATTGTTTTCAGGAATCTAGGCATCTGGACCCTGCATGCCACAAGTATGGTTTTAACCGCATTATTATTTTCGTTCTTCACTTATTTCCCTACGCTATTATAAGTTGACTAATTCCCTTTGGTTTTGTTTGCATTTGTCATTGACAGGTAAACAAATGGTTATGGCATGTTCGTAAACACAGCACTTAATCTTTTCAATCGTTAGGGTTGCTAACGTGGATCTCTTGGCCATCCAGGTCGGTATTCTTGTGGGATTCATTGTTCTTCTCCTGTTGCGTCATTCTCATGGGCGTCGAAATATGATATCGACCTCCTATACTGTTGCACAGAAGGGGGCTTGTTTAGATTTATTCTGTTGAAGTAGTGATTGCACGTTTAATACTTCAGCCTGATAGGCTTCTTATGTATTTTGACATTTTGGGACATACATATAATTTCCATGCTGCTAGATGGAATTTCGATATACTAAGCCACGGTATAATTTTACCGGGAGTGTATAAATCATGCATATAATCTCATACCATGTCATTTGGCTTTGTTTAAGTTGCTCGTCTGAACTTATTTTGTTTTTTGGAAATGCTACTGACATTCCAGATTTATAAATTGCATACATCAGAATTTACAGGTTGTTATATATGATATTTATCTATTCCTCTGATGTGCTTTGATCACTCTTTTGCATGTAAGTCTATACTTTGGTATTTATAGCATAATTACAGTTGCCTCTGCTCCTGGTTATACTGAACTGGTTTTATGCCTGACTGTCTAGACATATGAACAGCTTGCTAGACATTTATGAGACCATTCTTGCTTATCAATAGATGATTACTATGTATGAAAGTCTATAATTTATAATTTCTCATTTTTCAAAGGTGTGCAAGCATAGTTCTATTCTCCAGTTTCTTCTCATTTTCTTGTAATTTAGTTACAGCTCGTATCTACCTGTGTACATGGTAATAAATGTATTTAAAGGCTGGTTATGGGATTAGAACCCCTTTCCTTTTTCTCTTGATAAATGGAAATAGTGTTTATATAAAGGTATTGTACATGCTGTTGAAGTATTTTAACTCTTTACTACTGTAGTTCTCAACTGCTTACTCATAATTATTACCTTATATGAAATCAATCTCTGTGATATGATATTAGAGTAGTTTTCAGGAGACCATAGTTTCTACTACATGTTGTTTATAAATAGGTACTCCTTTCCTCCCCTAGTCAAAGTGACTCATGCACAACCTCGTTGATTTGAACTATTAAATTCTCTGGAATTATAACAGAACTTCTTGGCTGAACTTGAGATCAGATTATTGATTCTATCCCTCTGTGTCTTCCATAAGCAGTATAAGTCCTAATTTACATCCTGCTACAGTTCTGGTATAGTATAGTGAATTTCATTTCTCTATAGGGTAGCAATAAATAAACTTATTCTAGGAAACAGAAGCAGATTAAAAACAGATTCACAATGTTTCCTGAAAGAACAAGGTTTCCTCAGATTTAACCCCACCCTGGGTTTAAACATTCTATGGAATTCCAATTTACAGGTTTTTCTTCTACAACTATACAGGATGACCAGGTTACTGCCTGGTGACTACATTCTGTTAAATGTAGACTAATAATATGAACTAACTTAGAAATAAATTTTGTTTT